>QFEX01002133.1:0-32828 GCA_003316505.1 Suillus alpinus
TAGCTAACCAAATAAGGATGTTCTTGTAAGGAACATCTATGGGGGCATAGATTTTCGACTCAAATAGATAGGTAGTACGTTGATGCATGGTGGCAGCCTGGATTGCAATCTAAATGACATGTCCCGCTTGGCAGTACATACTGCAAGTGAATAAGAATTAAATCAGTTTCCGGCCCTGGTGCATGTCAGACGCTGGAGGTTGCAGAGAAGGTTGCATAAGGTTGTACTTACTTTTTGGAACGCGTAATTGCGATGTCAATCTGAATATATGGCAGAGTGAGCGTTGAAGAGACGACTCGTCAGTCTAAGGGCATCTCAGCTGTACATACAACCAAGTTGGAAAAGGAGACAGGAGACAGAAAGGTGCTGTTGCCAGAGCTCAATAGTACAAACCGTTGAGTCGATGTTCACTGGGCTTGAGAAATAGCCACAGAAGCTGAACAGTGTCGAAGAGGTCACATCAGTCGAAGCTTAGCTGTACAAACAACCAAGTCCGAAAAGGACAACCCGGTGAATCCGAGAGTATAGTTGTCAAAGAACATGAGCGAGTTCGAGAAACCCTCTGCCATTGAGTACGGAGAGGACTCAAAGCGATAAAAAGGCTTGCGCTAGCGCTTTGCAAGTTTGAACTGGCCTGGTAACCCTATATGCACCTTGAACATGGATATACAATCTCCTCTCATGATCAGACGCCTTCAAAGATGGACGGTAAGTAAATTGAACACCATAGTACTCGCGATCGCGGTGTCAAGTAGAGTTGTCGATGTAAAGCGGGTTATGCTACTAGAAGCCAGCACCTATGTATGAGCTGTGCGGCCTACATGTTCACGAGCACGATGGTACATACCATCGTCACGATATGAGGAGGCGTCCGAGTTAGTATTAACTGTGGCTGTGGGCGACCACATAGTGACAAATAAACAAAAAGAAATGGTTGCTTCAAAAGTCTGATCATGAAAATGGTCACTACTGTGGACATCATGATGTACATGTGAACCTGCGGACATTTTGTGCGGCTCAACGGTTTGTACTATTGAGCTGCGCGCCCTTCACTGCGCTGATCACAGTAACTTTCCAGTGCCTCCTTTTCGGACTTGGCCGTATGTACAGCTAAGCTTCGACTGATGTGACCTCTTCGACACTGGACTTCCGGGTCTCGGAGCTCATTCAGCTCCTGTGGCTATTCCTCAGGGCCTCAAGCTTCAAGCCTTTTGTTCTTGTCGCGCGATCACGTGCGTGTCATCTGTGGAGATTCGGATGCCATTGTCACGCCTTGTTAAATAGCTTGGTCTCACTCGGGTCAACGGTTTGTACTGTTGCCTCCCGGCTACTGATTTTTCCTATCATCTGGCACTCTGCTGGCTTCTGCAATCAACGACTTCCAGCGCTCCTCGCACTGATAAACAGTCTGTACTGTTGATTTAATCTGCTTCCCTTGAAGCTGCGAAGACCGTCTGGCACATCTCACTCATCGCCCACCCCATGTCAACGGCCCTTCCTGCCATGTGTCCCAAACAACTCCACGTTTTCATACACGATTCTGGGAAAGTTTTCACTTCTCTCACAGCACGCTCGCTTCCCGCAACAATTCCTGATCAGTCCCGCCCCGATGAGGAGGGCGACATGAAGATGTTAACTACCCAGTGGGCGTACGAGATGCGCCCATGGTATCCTCTTGTCCCATCCCAACCTGTCTTCGATGGACCTATATTCGGCTGCCTAAATCACACCTTCTATTCGTTGCATACAGAACTTTTATCAAACAATCGCTATAGAATTCGTTCGAAAATCGGTCTGGCGTGGGAAAACTTGGAGAAGCAACTGCTTTGGTGCCAGAAGCGTCTAGGCCATGGCATAGACGTTCCTTGGGCAAAGATGGCACGGCCACCGAGCGAGTTCGGGTACTCACGATCACAAGTTGACGCGAAGATGGCCAAGAAGGTGGCCCTCAGATCATGCGACGCGTTTTTAGGTACGGACTCGGTCGTCTGTACTTGTCATATAATGACTCATCGTACTCTTAGGCATAGCAGCTGTCTGCACATACTATATCATGTGTCACGAACGTCAGAATTCAGACTGGGCTACGATTTTAACCGCAGATCCGCATTATCCCATACCGTCCGAATGGGTGGCAGAACTCACTCGCACATTCGTCGGAGATCTCACAGATGCTGTACCACGTACTGGTATGATCATCGACAGCGCTCAGGGTCCCAGAAATTGGGAGCATGACGTGCGCATGTTTGAAGACCACGGGGTTCCAATCTGGGTCAACTGGCCCCTTGACCTGAAATCCCCTTTTGACGAGCGACTGGATCGATATCGTCCCTCCCAGGAAGGTGTCGATGCATCGGGCTCCCAGTCCCGATGGGGCGCTGAGTCCAGCAACGGATGGGGCACTGAGTCCAGCAACGGATGGGGCGCTGAGTCCAGCAATGGATGGGGCACTGAGCCCAGCAACGGATGGGGCGCTGAGTCTAGCAATGGATGGGGTGTTCAACCGGCCCACGATTCATTGGGCGTTAAGCCTACCAATGGATCAGGTGCTCAGTCCGCCAATGATCCATGGGGCTCAACCGAGCAACAGATTCCCCAGCAGCCGGAGGCATCGGCCGATCAGACATCCAAACCCGACCTGTCCGGATTTCCCCTTCCCATCAAAGGCAGCGGGCAGAAGCATGGCGAAGATTGGAAGGCCTTTTTTACCCGCAGGCAAGCGCACAACAAGAAGAAGGAGGAGCGGGAGACTCCCTCTGCACAGCAGGCACGTCAGAGCTGTGAACGTTCGGCGGCGAGTCACAGCCTTCCTGGAAAGTCTAGCAAAGTTTGGGTGTTTGAATGGCAACCCCACGACGATTGCAACGGCTTCCTGGTCCGCACGCACATCACAAAGGCTCAAATAGAGGACGTCTGGGGCAATTACAACAACACCACCAGGGTCTTTGATTCCTTCTCAAACCAATGGGACTTGTGTCTGGCCATCGATCCAATCAGCATTCCTGATGGTGACGATCGAGAGGACGACGACGACATCATGCCTCCGATGCTTCTCACCGCTGCTCCCCCACCGCCGCCACCGTCATATTCAGGTTTCCTGCATGACATTCATAGTTACTTCAGCAGTCATGAAGTCGCCTCCTCCGCAAACTATGATCGCATTGAAACCTTTGTCTCCGTCCTGCGTTACCATTTAGGGTATCGACTCGACGCACCTACATCTACTCCCCGCCACGGCTCCACCATGTTTGACAAATGGATTCGCAAGATGCAATGGGTCCATGCGTGCAAGCTTGTCGGTGATCTAGGCGAAGATTTGACGGTCTCAGAGGAGCAGCAAGGCGTCATCAAGTCCTTCCTGGGATATATAGTCACCTTGCCAGAATTCAAGTTGTCCGATATACAGCCCGACCTTTGGGATTTAGGACCACACCCTTCCTTGCCAGTCTCGAATTCTAACATACGAGTCTCCTGCGCCCTGCTTTCCCAGCGACGGTTCTACATCATTGAGCCGCTTCGGTCTCAAAGTCTCACCATCTGGAAGCTTGCGGTTCCTGAGGCCACCACAGCTGTGATGTGCCTCCGGCATGACTGGGGTTCAGACATCAGGCATATTGCGCTTTGCCTCATTGAAAGAGGGATGGCGTTCAAGACCCTCCAGAAGATGTTCATCGCACCTCACTCCAGGCACCCATTCTCTGAATTTCGTGCATACTTGCCTGTATGCAAGCCACCCCGCTTCAAAGCTGTCTTTGCGGATTACGTGGTATACGAGCAGCGCCGCCACGAGTTTATGAATCAGCCCCGCGCGAGGGCTGCACTGCTTTATGGCGGAATTGTTTGGCGGCTGGCTTTGCACAGTCTCGGTGTTGATCACCTGCCTTCAGTACTCGACGGCATTTCACGGGAAGCAGTCCCATTCGGCCTCATGCTGTGTAGCGACGACCAAAGTTACTTTGATGATGCATTGCTGGAGGAAGAAGTTGATTTTATCTGTGGAACATATTACGTGGATAAATGTAAGTTTGTTCTAGCCTACGCGACCTCAGCAGCGCTTATGTTTGATTATCCAGACGATGAGAGTGTGGAGAAAGTCTCCTGGTGGCCTAGACCGCAGGCCTGGGCTGCGTCCGGCTTCAATGTTGGTTTTTGGTCTGCTCGATGCGAAAAGTGGTTTCAAACGCGCCTCGAACATATTCGCCAAGGCATTTCACGCTTCCGCGAGTCAGCTCCCAACGACGCTAATGGGCCGATGTCCGGCACTCAATGGAAGCGGTCGCTCAAATTCAATAACGGCACCCCGAAGATGATGCATAACATGGATGTGGCATGTTACGAATACCTGTTAAACAAGGCACCTGGTAAGAGCACTTGGTGAACCGGCTTCCTTCATGCTCCTGCTGATGCTCTTGCATAGTTTGGACGGACTCGGATGTGTGATGTAGTGTGTACTTCTATTCTTGCTACATACATTGTACTCTACAACTATATTGTCCATCTTGTCCCCCGTAAACTTAAATGTATACCCAAGTGCCATCGAAGTGCGCGGCTCAACGGTTTGTACCGTTGAGCATGATTGCCTGCGGGCGACAAACAAATAATAACGACAAACAATCTCATTTAGGTCGAAGTCACATTCTGCGGTTCAACGGTTTGCACTATTGAGTTGCACGCCATCCACCTCCTTTTACAACTTATACAACTTAGCCGTATGTACAGCTTTGCTGCCCTTAGACCTATATCACCTCTTCAACGCTCCTTTTCGCTGGCTACTGGGTATCCTCGAGGCATAACCTTTGACATCGCGGTCCAACGGTGGCCAGACTATGACCAGCAGCCTGGTTCCGATAATCGGTAAGACCACTCCCATCATGACATGTCCACTCACACTGACTCCCTTTTCAATCACCCACCAGCACACGATGGAAGCTGTTTTGGACACATTTTTCTCGGTTCAAAATCCCGCACAGTCACCCTCAAATAGACTCCCACGCTCCGAACCTCCCTCGTTCTGAAGGAGAGGCTTCCTGCATATCAGTTCACATTCGACTTGGCAAAGGTGCTCTGGAATCTTAGCAAGGGAGCATTCTTCGACTTTTCAGGGAATTGTATTTGTGGAGCAACGGCAGGCGACAGCCTGTCTCGCCAGTGACCGATGCTCCCTCAACCGTACGCAAAAATTCCCCGTGCGTGCCACCACTCATGTTTCGCACCTCATGCTCTGCCCTCTCTATCCTTGTCCATCGGTGTTTGGCTGCCCCCTCTATCTTCTTTCACAATTGGTAAGCAATCTCACACAGTATCGCAAAGATCTTTGACTTGCGTTGTTCTGGGGGGGCATAGAAACCTGGTACTGCATGCGGAGTATCATAAAGAGCCTACTCAATTTTGGAACGCTGACCCTGCCCGGTACAATGCCAGCCTGGCTCCACAAGACGCAAAAGAAGACTGCGGTTCAGCTCTTGATGAATATCCGACGCTGGGACGAGTTGGTGGCATATGGCGCGATGCAGGTATGGCCTGGGCAATATATCATTCGTCTTGATAGCACGACGGTATGTACTGTCTATACTATGTTGCGCTCCTCGCACCAACACTCCTCGCAATCAACGGTTCGTACTATTGCCTCGAATCGACCTCCAAATTTTGCGCCAGGTAATGAGTTCGGGTAATGAGTGGGCTATGATCGAGTGATGGGCAGGCAACGGGCGGGCAATGATCGGGCGATTTATTTTGTCTGCAGGCAAAACTTGAAGTTTTGTCATCACATTTTGTCACCAGCGTAAACTTCAAATTTTTTAAGGGCGTCTAATTGTTGGGCAAAACTTAATACATTAGCAAGCATATTGTCTCGCCTCAAATTTCAAGTTTTGTCCGACGTTTTACCTGATAATTGAACTTCAAATTTGAGCATGCGCAGAAAACCTGATTATACTTCTTATTGTCATTGACATATGGTCCGTGGGAATATGGTTGCGGATGCTTGATATTTTGGATGTCATCCAAAACACTACCAAAATTTGAAGTTATGTCCACATCTTTATGTCAATTTAAATTTTAAATATTTACTTTGCATTTTGTACAACATAAAAACATCTCTTAAATATTGTTAACCCCGATGTGTGAGAATAATCTGAGAAGATAAATCTCTATTATGGGATCAGTGTGATGCAGGCACCATTATGCATAAAGAAGGATGATTTGGGATTAGCAACAGCCATGCATAATGATAATACCTGTAATCAGCCAAAATTATGCATAAATATGACAGCATAGCCTGGGTGGCCAATGTTCTAACGTCCTTCACAGACCTCAGCGCATTCGAGCTCTCCGGGATGCATTGGAGCTCTCAAACAAAGCAAAATGATGGCGCAAAGAGGGTTTGGCAATCAGCACCCCTCCAAACCAGGAACTGTCCTGAGGATGGCCTGCTTTTTGGCTCAGAAATCTTCCTTGCATATTGATTACACTTTGACGCATACTTCTAGAGCATAACCTTCCAGGTAATTATATTGATCAGTGCAGTATACTCTTTTTCATCACTCCAAAATGAATTCACGCAGTAGTCTAACATATAGCATTTATTCCAAGTTATCTCTAATATGATACAGATGCTCTAGCTCATTTATTTGATCGCACAGTTAACAAATGATATGGTATCATAGCAAACAAGACACCCTTCACTCAGATCTGATATGCGTGTTCCCCGCCCTCCAACGAACTTTGCAGCGATGCCGACATAATTAGGTCCACATTGCGGCAGTTCGAACTTCATTAATCGCCATCCTCTTCCAGGTTCGCCGCCGACAGTCACCTTCTCCTCCACAACATCATATTCTATCCTTCTGAAGTCAAAGCCGTGGCCAATCCCGAGGAAATTCGTTTCCATGAGCCCAACAAGCTGAGGTATTTATCCGTTTTCAAACTTACCCCGTGAAACATTGCTGCTTTCCATTGCGGCGATCACTCTGCAGACGATCGTGACAGCCAGAAAAATTACAACGAGAAAGATGAGCATCTTTCTCGACTGCTGATACATGGCATGCGACCGAGTGATCATAATGACTTGCATAGTTTTGAGTCAAGTCGATATCGCCAAGGTACTACAGCTGAGTAACTCACATACGTACACTGAGATAAAGAAAATTTTGCTTCCACTGTGACATGCACGTGTCACTGACGTGGTACGAAGTTCAAGAAACTAGAGACCAGCGAGTCAGGCCATCCTCGTTCAGCTGCTCATTCAAAGTGATATATTTTCCTCCAGCGGCACGCTTCAAGCCTTCGTAAGAATCGCTCGCGGCAAAGGCAATAGGCACTACATCGAAAGTTCCTCCGCTTGGAGATCTTCGCTCGACGCAACAGCGCGTAGCTCTGCGTCCTGGCATCCATCGATCGAACGGGCTCAACAAAAATCAACGCCTCGTTGGGGCAACCTTGTCATCTTATAGATGTACCAGGAGGTAAAGGGACATACCGTCGTTCGAATGCCAATCTTGTTAAACGGAGTTTGGTTATACAACCAGGTATCTCTTGAGAAGAAATGAGCTAACACATTCGGGTCCCATTGTATGACCTTGGACTGTCCCAAGACGGGACCTTGTACACTGGACCGTATTCTCCGGCCCAATTTTCGTACAGTCCAGCGATGATAGCGGTGCAATTCGCTGTCTCGGCGAAGCCAAACACCCGACTTGGGCTCGGAGGTTCTCATAAGCGTGTCGTTCATTGTCTTTGGCGATACACTTGCAGGAGATAGAAGGACACCAGCATCAGAATTGAGAAGCATATCGTTGTTGAGCCTGGAAAGGACCCTGAGAGGCAGTAGTCCTTAAAGGCAAACCAAATGTCCCTGCCATAGTGCAATAAACCCATGGTCGTGAACAACTTGAAGGATATCAATCAGTAAACACTTGAGTACTACGGACAGCAAATAGAGTTTATAGCACCTTGTTGTGCGATAACAATTCATTCGTCTATTGTTTGTCTAGGGAGACTAACTTGCTCAGGTGAGGAACACCACCGTCAGAACACCCTTGGCCGGACTCGAGTACGATCTGGATGACCGACCTGCTGTAAAATTACCACTTCCCGCAAAAATAGGATGGCGTCATCAAAGTCCCCATCTTCTATGCGTGTATCTAGGGCGACTAGGACCAAAGAGCTAGCTCGGTTCACGAACACCGCTACCAGCACACCTGCAAAGCCAGCGCTTCCCTGGAAAACAGGACAGTGTTGCAATAGATGTTGGGGCAGCAGACATTGAGAACCTCGTTCAGCCATTCTTTGACCGCATCAGCATCCGTTTGGAAGCCCCGTTTCGCGAAATAACACAGCAGAGCAGTGGCAAGATCGACCCGGGTGATGGGCCGGTCCGGGCGACCAGTGGGAAGGACATCTTCAAAGAGAGAGATAGGGTGGTCGAGGTCGAGGTAAGTGTCATTGGCCTGGCAACTAACAAACTTCGCGGAAGCAGATTGAACAGTGCCGCAGGGATGCTCGACGGGGCAGAGATCAAAGGCACGTTCAAAGTGCTCGATGGATTCGTCGAGATCCTGCTGTTCTGCTCCTGGGGTATCGTGTGAGAGGACGATCTCCCACATCCGGAGTACCGACTTGTGTGTATATGATTAGGTTTTCAAACTCAGCTAGGTCTATAGCTCTGCAGCCACACGTCATCGTTCCATACCTGTCGCGAATCTAAACAAGTTCGTGCTCGCACATTGATATTTCTACATCTAATTGACTTATCGCGTCTCCCACAGTTGAGTCTGGCCATGGTCCACAGATTCCTCGTCGTCCTCAAAACTGAGTTGTTCCCTGTTACAACTTCCGATGACGCTCGGATCCAGGAGACCTTCGCGTATCTCAAATCCGAATCGGCTGGAGCACGTCGTATTTTGGGTAGAATCTCATATGATCAATGCGACTACTACAAGCTCAAAAATCCCGTGCCATTTCCTGATGACCGAGACCCTGCTGACATCATCCCAGAGTGCCTGGATGAGAGCAATTGGCAAAAGGTGCTCCCTGTGCATTACGTGCGGACTCTGGCACAATCCCTATTAAGCAGTCATGTCTACATCGTGATCAAGCCTCTCAGGAGGAGGGCGAGTTACGTCAGCATATCTGTTGATCATCGATTAGCTCATGCATTCCCTCAGGTGCAACGGAGAGAGCTATCGCAGTTCTCAATAGAGATCATAAAGAGATATTCAGCTGCTTGCAAATCAGGGTATCCAGGCTGCAAAGATGGAGGATGGAGGTTCTCACCCATAACATGGCAGGTGGCAGGTTGTACCTTCCCAACAATGAACGCCCAGTCGAACTCTCTGAAATAAAGGAATCATTGACACAGCGCTGTACCTACAAAGTGAGCACTTCTTTTGCCGCATCTACAGCCCTTCGCTAATTCTTCCCAAGGTCCCAAGCGCCCCAGAGAACAGGGATTATCAGAATCTCGCCAATACACTGAACATTTTTACAACATCTTTGAGTCGACTCTGAACCAATCGGGCACTGTGACCGACCGGGATTTCGTAGCCTTTTTCAATGTCCTTCGGTGCTTTGACGAGGACTCGAAACACATTAGCGCCGACTCATCCTCCGCCCTTAAGACCAGCAACTTCATCATGTATTTTATAGTTCTGCCTTTTCTTTTCCCGTCGTAGCAAACATTTCGTATTGAAGCAGTAAGTGGGTTCACCTCATGTCACATTTCAATTGATTATAATGAAAAATTTCAGGGCGATGCCCTGGAACTTTCCTATATTCATCGATACTCATGATCACCCCAACTTATGGTGCCAGTTTCACCCGAGGAGTGATTTCATGGTTTCGCCACCCTTGTTTTGTTTCCCGTTCCTAACCTATCTAAAACGAGGAGGCGAGGGTAGCGAGTAGTAGAGGGCATCCAACGCGAGCACTTCCTTTTACCTTAGCTTTGGAGGACGTGACCACTGACTCCTTCCAGAGCTCTTTAACTTTGGTGCCGGGTGCAGGCTGACCGATGCTTGACAGGAGCATGGACGACACATTCCATGTTGAGATAGTTTGGTCCCAAACACAAGCGGATAAAATTTACTTAAACACTGTAGCTGGGTGGATTGACGAGCACGGTCGCCTAGTTACCATTCGATCAGGAACTGAAAAGATCGTTATTATCGGCCGTCGCAATGTCAGTTCCTTCAATCCGAGTTGTCTTATCGAAGAGGTTCAAAATTGTGTACCAGGCCGTGGTGGATATCATGGACAAGCAGGGCGGCTCGCTAGCTGACCATCCTCGGCTCGTTTCTACTGGAGAAATCCTTAGTGGCGGACTGTCCATTATCTTTACACCTGCTGGGAGCATGTGGCGTCGGATGCGCAGGTTCGTTTGCTGCGCGCGGTACTGTACGAATAACCCCAAATTTACTTTTTCAATGCGGTGTAGAGCACTCCATACGCATGCATCTCCAGCAGCAGCCGAGGAATATGAGCCCCTGTAGATGTCACGCGTAAAGAATATGTTCCTCAACATTCTTGAAGATCTAGTCAACTTCCATAACCATGCAGCAACGTAAGCGCTGTCCTATCGTATCATAGTGGGTTACTTATGACTATTTTGAAGTTTTGCTGCAGCGACGGTGATGAAAGTTGCGTACGGGAAGACTACGCCTGTATCTGCTACTGATCCTGAAGTCAGACAAGCCCACGAGCACTTTCAAATACTTCGTACAACCCTACACCCTGGCCAGTGCTTATTTGGTTGACTTGATCCCGTGGCTCAAATACCTTCCTTGGTAGCTCAAGAGTTGAAACGGAGGTTTGAGAAGGACATGCCGATCCACCGATCAGCTGAACCGCGTGAAACGGCAAATTGTGCACGTTGCCTTGCCAATCTTCACATGCCCTCTGAATTGTTCCACAGAAAAGCAATGTGGATGTTAGCCCTTCTGCTATGAGATATATGCTAGAAAACACCGAATTCCATGGCTTTTCTTGCTGGTGTCTTCTTTGCTGCAGGATTTGATACGGTGAGGTGTCTTGTGTTATATTTCGGAAGATGTGCCATTGAAACCGGGTATCAGACCACTGTGGCAATGTGCACAGTGCTAATGGCAGCCGCATGTTCCCCCGAGGAACAGGCTAAAGCGTTTCTCGATTTCAAGCATGTTGAAATGGTTCATCGTAACTTAGTAAGTGGAGAAACATTATGGTTCTATACCATCCAGTTCAATTCGTTGCCAGAGTACCCTTCAAGGGCAGTACACATCACGAAACGAATCTATCCGGCTCTGCGAAGAGGTATGTGATGTGTGTTTTTAATCCTGTGCTTGGAGAGTTAGTGAGCTTTGTTGCTGAACGGTTGAACCAACTTGAGCTGATCTCTCCTAGACTCTGCTATGACTATTGGCCGGTTAATGCAGCTCATGGAGGCGGGGCCGCCTTGGTCGTTGAACAAGTCTCCCACCATCCGCCCATCACAGCTTACCGCATAGAGAACCTCGACAAGAGCGTTATCTTGACAGGACACAATGTGCAAAAGACGAGTTTTAATGGTATGTTTTCTTTCATGTGTCATGCCTTGCATGCCTGACACACGTTTAGGGGGGAGTATCACCATCAAGCAAGTTCGGCATGCAGTTCTCAGCGTAACACTTCCATCTAGGTAGACCGAGGAATACCTGTTCACCCTTCCTCGACTTCGCATCGACGGGCGCTGGTATGGCTCCCCTTATATCGAACTAGCAGAAACAAATTACATTCAAAGCTCCACTGTCTGGCTGTCCATGGTAAGTGCACGCATAACCCTTCATCCATGATATCATTCTGACGAGACACATAGATCAAATACAAGGGCAAAGGCTATTTCTCGGGCAAGTCGCACACGTTCAAAGCAATGCTCACCCCACCTGCCTGCATGATTGAAAGGACGTGGCGTACTGTACCACGTCTAAATAGTCGTATGGCGGTGCGGCATTTCATGATGTCACATCGCCCCAAGGACGAGATCACAGTTGCTCCTGTTGAAGATTGAGGCGAGTGGGAAAGCAGGAAGCTGTGGCATGGCGTTGCCAAGGGTATTAGAGAGGGCAATTTAGAGACTGCTACGACGTTCAAGGGCAAGATCGAGGTATGTGTTCCCGAGGTGATTTATAAGATTTTTCTTGCTGATTGTGTCGAAACAGAATGGGAACGGCAGAGAAGACGTGACGAATCTGCGGGTGGCACTACTTGGGAGTTGAAGCATTTCAAGCACGTTGATAATGATCCTGTATGTGAGTACACAACTATTCATCGGTGCAAAATGTTGATGCTCTTCATAAGATGAACGTCTAGGCAGGTTGCTCAAAGCGAACCGCCAACAGAGGACGCCTACGTTTACATCACCAATGATCCGTGCTCTTAGATGCCAATCCACTATATCTCTAGATGCGCAGACGACGGCTACTAGCCTGCAGAGCATTATACCTTTTAGGAATTCTGGATTGGATTGGAGGTCTGTGATGGACGTTGGCATGCTCTATGTCTTCCTTTACTTCTCCATTGACTAATTCACGCTTTTCACTTGGGTCTACTCATGTGAGCAATATATAGTGATCATGTATGTTATCAATCTGCCTATCCAACGGCAATCACATTTACGCCAACATACACGAGTGCCTCTCATTCAATCCCATCATTTTGAGGCGTCTCATCTTGTATTTTCCTTGCTATACTTGCTCCCCCTCCCTATTCGTCAACGCTCATTGGCCACATCGACGTGGTCAAGCCTCTTCCTCTCCAACAGAGGCACGTATTTTGCACCGCGCTTGTACGTCCCTGCACCGAGTGGGACGCCAAGGACCGGTTCTCGGCCCAAGTTCGAACGAGGGAGTATATGGGGTGTTAGCCCTGTCTGGCTGAAGGGGAAGTACCGAGGTGGTGAAGAATGATACTACGCGGTAGCGGTGAGGAAGTGCTCGTCTAAGACTGGATGAGGGAGCGTTGATGTATGGAATGAAGCTGGTGATAAAGGTCCGAGATCGTGCTACTTCTTTGTAGCATCGTCGTAAGTTTGGCATGCCATTTGAATTTGCGTATGTACAATCCCAGAGCATGAGAGGGATGCCATCTGCCATCTGATACTCGGGCTTGTGATCCACTTGAGAGTCGAGTAATGTATTTGATGTGTCCGGAGAGACGTTCATGAGAACTGAGATTGTGGATGGTTGGTCTAGTCCTGTTCTGACTAGGAAAAGGACGGATGGCCATGATATGTCGGACTTGACGGTATAAGAAAGCTGATCCTACGAGATCGAATACGTATACTCGTGTGTCGCCATCGGATTCCGGAGAGCGACAGAAATGATCTGTGCGCGCATGACGCAGTGGTGGAAGATGTTTTCCTGTGTCTTGGCTTGCACAAATTTCGGACGTCGTGTTCGCCTAGGAGACGGTTTGCGGCTGATTGCAATAGGGATATGTCGAGTCCGTGAGAGGTGAAGAAGTTCTGAAGAAGTATTTGTAGTGTCTGTATTTGCAGTTGAAGCGGGCGGAGAAATCGGGAGAGATGGGGGACCAAGCTAAACGCAGATTGTTGGGGGAGCACGCGGTTGAGGATAGATACATAGCGAAGCCAGAGTTTATTGGAAGGCTGAGGGCATGTGTTTTGTGGAGCGTCCTCTTGGATGAGTCCTCGGATAATGGACTGCTGGGTGAGGGACCACTGGATGGAGTTTCGGTAGTAGGGAGAACACTTGAAACCCATAATGAATCTACCTGGTCAACAGCGCTCACTCCTCGATCCGTCCTCCCACATTTCTCCTATCCATAAGCATCCAAAGTTACGATCTCACCTTTAATCCTCGGCCCTGCAAGCCACCCAGAACAAAGATAAGGCCATAACTTGAGAACGAGAGATACGGGCGACGGTATTTTCGGCGCGGGGTCATTGTAGAGTACCGAAGAGTAGCATCGTGAAAAGTCGCGTTGTTATCTCGATTTCCTTTTTGGTCGAGGAAGTGGCGAAATTTTTGCGATTGACATTAGTTTTGCAAACAGCTGTAATGATAATTTTTTAAGTGGGGGACAGGTGGACTATCGCGATTCCATGGATCAACCTCGGACGCCGGGAGCAACCTTACGTCGAGTTGCAGAATGTTCGAGCCTGCGGAGTGGTCCAAGTTGTCTTGAAGCCTACAAAATATCAAAAACAATAGCTGAACCACCTCAGTGTCATGTCGCCTGGAAATTCCGTTTCCATGAAGGATGATCATTCCTCGTGGGTCAGTGAGTCCATGTTGGTAGTGCAGAATTCGAGAATAACTCCCAGGAAAATCTCAATATATATCGGTGACGACCTGCTCTCGCGAAGTCGAAAGGTTCCAGAGGGACCTCATGATAACGCAGCTCTGTAAAATCGTGAAACTGCAGAGTGTGTTGATTGGTATCTAGCACACCGGTCACTTATCCAATATTTCCATTTCGTCTGGCGAACATCAGGGTTAGTGTTTGGCTCGCATTTCCCTCCCACAGATTGAAGAACAATAACACAGCCGCTAGAACAAGAATACTCAGTGAATGGTTCCAAGTTGATTCGCTGAGTTCAGATAATTGCGCTAACTCTGCTGCATTCATCTAATTTCCTTTAGGCATGCCTACTACAGCTGGAATTCGTTGTTCAATTATCCAAACATAAAATACAGGACGCGCACGCCGCAAATCATGACTTAAATTACGGAATATCCATTGAGGCTGTCGTCGCCCAAACTATTCCTATCGGCCCCTGATGTCGGACGTGGGTTAACGGCTAGTGGATTGAGGTGAGCAACGACTCAATAGCTTAGAAACCTGAGGTACTTGCCTGCTCCCCCATTGCTTGTCCCTCCGAAATTCACGGCTTCCAATGGAACGGCTAGCAGCTTGAGTTGAGTAACAAGTGAATAACTGAAAACGCGCAACGCTTGCCTAAATTCAGAGTGATATTAGTAATATGCTGGGCCCCGCTAGCCCTCAGCCCTAATGTACTTGCGGCGGTGATATCAACATTGTGTCGCACAGCCTCCTCCCGGAATGCATTAGCATATATGCCGTTCATAATGGTTCCACTTGAGCTTTGTGCAGCTGCTCCAGCGTTGTCAGATTTTGACAGAATATCATGTTGATCTCGTCTTTCGGCGAGATTGGACCCGACGCAAACAATCTGTTCGAGAGATCTGCGTCGCCGGGCGGCCGCTAAAGAAGAGTGTCAGCGACACTGAGAAGTGCGAGGTAGTGGTTTACCTCGAGAGGACTCATCCACCTTCGCGTGGACAGCCGAAGACGTTTTCTGGCAAACGGATCAGTGTTGATGTGACTAAGAGAAAGAGACCCCATGCATACCGAAGCGATATGCGATATTTTCTGGCAGCCTATCTTGAAACGATACTTTTTGTCTTTCCAATTTCTCAAGTTCCGGCCCGGGAGTCTCTTCAACCAGCCTTGCTCTCGTAGTTCCTTCCCTTGGGCGATGGCCCTAAAGGTACTATGAGCACCACTGGTAAATACTAAATATTTGCAAACTAACTCACTCGAAGTACTCTTCGATCATATTGGCCAAACCAAGAACGTATATTTGACCTTCCGTCGCAACTCCTTTTGTTTTCAGCATAGTGTCAAGGGCTGAGTTCAGATGGTTGTACTCTGCCCTGCCTCCCCGCACTCTAGGTATATCATTTTCGAGTGTTTCCCTGTTCGATTCGTCGATCAACCCCCAATCCTGCACGGGGGCGACCATCGTCTATAGCTGATAATGTGTTGGAGGGGATGTGGAAAAGTAAGTAAGGTCAGCCCAAATTCGCTCCTGGATTTCTTATACTTCCATATGCATGTACACAAAATCTACGTACACAAAGTTACCCTATGTATAGACACATCAATCGGTTCCATACCTTTCCATACTCGTTGACAAAGTTTGTCATTATTCAATGACAACGTTAGTGGGTCCATGTTTACAACTATTTGGATTGTTTCTGTTGTACAGCAGCGCCTTGCCGTTGGATCGTGCTCCAGCTATGGTTTTCTTCCATCTTTTCGACAGCAAGCTCCGGGCTCAGAAGAAGGCAGAAAAGGATGAGAAGCTCAGACTCGAACTCGAGCAACTTCGGCAGACCCTCGGAGTAAGGACTGCCTTCCTCGGTGGCCTCCGTCCCGGTGAGTTTTGGTGGAGGGACCACTTTCTGTGGCTGAAGGAAGCCGGATATCAACTGCGTTCACGTTACGCTCCGGACTGGGTTCCTTCATGGCAAGGTACGGACAAATACTGGGCTCTGTGCGAGGATAGTTTGCACTTGGCTGTAAGGTTCCCGCGCCGAAGAACATTCATATACTCATGAAATGCTAGATCACGCAAGTCGTCCATGCAACTCGAACATCTGATGGGGCGCGTGTGGTTTTGAAGCGGATTCAGCCATCTATTCATCCGCACGAAATCCAAATTGGCCAATTCCTTGCATCTGAGCCCCTCAGGGGACAGCGCGAAAACCACTGTGTGGAGATGCTCGATGTGTTACACGTGCCAGATGAGGTGGATGAGGCTATCTTGGTATTACCACTGCTTCGTCCCTTCGATGATCCTCCATTTGAAACAATTGGCGAAATCGTTGACTGTGTTCTTCAAATTTTGGAGGTCAGCAATCATGTTCATTCCCTTGAGCGATATTTTAAAAGTATGTAGGGTTTACAATTCATGCATAAGCACCACGTAGCCCACCGGTATGCAAACATCTTCTTTCCTCGAAGTTGTTGGTTCATGGGTTTCTAGTGACTGTATGGATTTGAACATCATGATGGATCCCGTGGAGATGTACTCACATCCATACCATCCATACCTACCTGCTAAACGTCTGGACATGAAAGGTTGGGCGAAACACCGTTCACGCACGGAGTGCCCTCCGCGATACCTTTTTATCGACTTCGGAATATCTCGACACTATCAAGCTTCGAAAAGTGCTCTTCTAGAACCTCCGATTTGGGGAGGGTACAAGAACGTCCCGGAGTTTCTGTTATCCGATGAACCCTGTAACCCATTTCCGACTGACGTGTGGTATCTGGGCGTTGCTATGCAGCAACAGCTTCTTGATGTACGAAGCTCATTCACTCTTGCTGGCGCATTTATGACGAGCAATAGGTTTATCGCGGCCTGGGTTTTATGGAACCTTTGATTTCGGATATGGTGCAGAACGATCCTGCGCAGCGACCAACCATGGATGAGGTTATGTCTCGATTTATAACAATATACCAAGCACTGAGCGCATGGAAATTACGCTCCAGGGCAGTCATGAAGGAGGAATGGATCATTAGGCGGCCTTTCCGCGATGCATTTCATTGGGTTCGCTGTCTCCAATTTTTATCGCAACGTCTCCCTGCTATACCCTCACTTTCCGTACCTTCTAATTTGCTTTCATAATTACATGCAGGTACTTCAGTTCCACACATTAGTGGAGGCACTGCACGCCGTGGTCAGGTATTTAATAGGGTCGAGGTGGCTGACTACATCGCCCGATAAGTCTGGCAGAGGTCGAAAGGCTACATGATAAGTGCGTTTTCTCGCGCACAAAGTAAACATCAAGTACAGCTCTTTGCTTGAACCAAACTTGAACCACAAATTTGAAGGAAAACCCGTATTCGATATCCCATATAAATCTGCTATTGGAAGGGAAGACTGTCTTTCTTCTACTTATTAGGGTCTGATTACAGGAGACCAGGTCTGACTACGGGAGACTAATCTGAATTTACAACTAATACATTCCCATATAAATATGTATCATACTTTCCATGCTGGCATTTCCGAGTGTCAGAGTGAGCTGTTAGAATTTAGAAACAGCTCATTCAACTGAATGACGCAGTCAACGTTTCTGAGCGGTGAGAAACGACTTGTTCGACTGAATGAAGTTAGTCAATGCCGAGCCCATATCAGACGATCACAATCACGAATGAACTCACTGGTACCAGAAGCACGCGGAGACCGGATGTTGAAAGTCGGGCTACCCGCTTCCGTGCCAGGTTCGAAATACATGACATAATCACGCTTCACGGTGTAAGTTGCTTGCGGCTGGTAAGCACCTGCGAACGGCAATCGTTGTCCTGGCAGTCCGACAGATGGACCGTTACCAGAGGATGTGTGCGCTAAAGAACTGATCAGTATGCAGTATTAGCATGTTCGAAATCATGTAGCTTACTTGCTCCAGTTGCCTGTGATTGGGAGTCGATGTTGAATGTGGGCGACCCGACAGACGAGCCTAGGCCAAATATCATGCAGTCTTTGTCGGTAACGGGCGGTGCATATAGACTCCCCTCCGTGGGTACTGATTTATGGTGTCATTATTAGACAGGAAGACTGAAACATGGTGCACGCACCTGCTGAACTGCTCGAGGTCGTTTGACGGGCTACAGAAGTATATTGGCGGAGATGAAACTGCCTGTGCCAGTTGAAGGGTTGGAAGGGCGCGAGCCATTACCATTTGCCATGGCGGAATTGGATTGAGCTGAAATGGAACTTTCAGATGGTGGGGTCCTGTTAGATGGATTGGGATCAACCAGTGCAATAGATGATTTGGGAGATCCAGTGGCAGCTGATATATGGCACTCAGTCATGAGCGACAGCAACGGTAGATAGCGCCTACCTATAGCTGCTGGATCTAGCCCTCTTCTTATTTTATCCTCCCGGTGTTTCCTGCACGCTCGCTATAAACGCTATGAAAATAGTTCTTGCTCAGAAATCAGAAAGAGCGAACCTCTATCATACTCAACTTCAACTTCTCGAGAAAAGTCAGCACTGCCACTTAATTTTACACCTGTCATCCGACCACTACTATTCCCTCACATACTACGCAAGGTTCTTCCTGGTACTTCCGCAGCGCCGCGGCACATGCAATGTACGGGAGTAGAGTCACGGTGCGCGTATCAACTAAATGATGGAATCGAAGTCACTCACTAGTAATATCTTGCTTACTAAGTCCTTGGATCATCACCGGTTCGTATACACCAGCTGTAGACAGTTCGGAACCTTGCTTTACTTATCATTTATGCAATTACAGTTATTCGTGCCCAAGGTTATCAGCCTTTGCGTCCTGAAAAGTCTTGGAGACCAATCGTTTCTGTGGTGGTAGACGAGCACCAGCGGTGAACTTAGGATGTGATGGACAGAACCCAAACCTCAGAGAACGGTTCATGATGTTTGTCATCTTTTTACTATTACAGTTATCACTCATTGATACCTTCGACCAGGCGGGGTACAGACATCCGTTCTTGAGTGGACATCAATGTGTATCCTCAGGCGCCGAGCAAGAAGAAACGCAAGGAGCGGTATCTACTTGCAACGACTTCCTTGTCGTTTCAGGCCCTATCCAAGTTAAAGGGTACTGCAAATCGTAAGTCTTGCAAATTGCCATTATGCTGTCTTTGATGTATTCTAGCTTTCAAAATTCCGCTGAGTTCTGTGGTACGGCCCTCTATGCGTGGGTCGGCTCGAGGGAGAACAGTTTCAGTTTCCCTTGTTGCTAAGCTTGAAGTCCCGAGACTCAGGCGAGACTGCATGTATTGGATGATTCCTTAGCATCAGAAGACCAATACGACGACAACGTTATGTGTAAGATCGTCTTGCCAGTCATGTTAATTGGCTGAAAACTGGAATTTTAGTACTCGGGCGCACCTCACCAACTTCGGAACTTGAATCAGACAGAACAAGTAACTTTCCTTGTTCGAGTCGCGCTATAACTCCTCCAGTCTCGCCTGATTTGTCCGGGATACGCATCCGTCGAGGATACTTCTCAGACACAGACGATGACCGCCCGCTAGACAACCACGTCAAACTCATCAATGACAGCTATGACAGCTCTGCATTTACGGACAATGTCGACTTGAGTGCTGTGGTCCTCACAAACAATCTCGTTCCCCTCGCGCCTTCCCTTTTACCCAGATACACAGAGCAGATATCTGTGGACAATTCGTTGTCGTTTATCGATGCCCTTGTTGACTCCTCGTCTTATGCCGAACTTCGAGGGGCTTGCAGTGACTCTGAGTACGAGCGTATTTTGGGAAAAACTCAGGTCTGAACAGTACTTTGTGGGTGCATCAGTGCATGATGTCATTACTGTTCCACTTGCTCTCATTTAGCCTTGATGATCTGTAGCTGGTCGCTCTTTCCGGGTATGTGCATCATGACAGATTATTTCTTTTATTGATCCGCTTTCGTAGGCTTGACGCGGCTGTCTTCAGTTTTTAGTCCAGCTCGTTGTTCTCCGTCAACAGTTTCGCCCAAAGCTCAACAGCTCTCGGAAGCGTTACTTCAGGCATCGGTCTTGCAATTGATGGCTGGTTCCTGTTGGTGTACAGCGGAGCAAACACCAAAAAGTTTCAGGTAATGCTTGACCGCACATATCGGATCATAATGCTCAAGGGTGCCTACATAGAAACTTGCTCGCGACGTATACGGCAAGTATTTGTTCTTTTGCATATCGTCACGTCTTCCTGCTGTATGCATGTTTGTTTCAGCATGCGCATTAATGGCCTTTCTGATTGCAGTAGCATGGTCTGCCTGGCCTACTGCCGGTTTGGTCATGTGTTTCACCGCTGGCATCTTGATCAGCCTCAAGTTCATCATCTAAGGGCTACACTGCGTGGTGGTTTGGGTGACTGAGATTATTAGGAGACTGCACAGAGGATTGATGTGGTGTGTACGGAGACCGTCGAACGATGTCTTGGAGCATCAAGTTTCCGAAAAATAGCGGTGTACTTTGGACGATTTTCTCTCGCTACATTTGTAATATGCATGAATCACAATTATTTGTTCTTTTACACAATTAAACGAAACTCTGCTAGTGCAAAACAATATTTTGAAGATTGAAAGTTATATTTCGCGAACCGAAAACTATTGCAATATCCGAGAGGCTGGAGGAGGCTGGGGGGCAGGTCGTTACAATGCCAGATTCAGAGGTGATTCGAGATTATTCTGGCCTGTCAAGTGTTACCCAGTGCCCATGATCATAGATCTCCAAAGGAGAGGAAAGAGCTGGGCGAGGAAGCCACCAGAAACAAGGCCCTAGAAGTCGAGGCATCGAACGGCGCAACATTCCTCTACACCTTTAAGCCATCGAGTTCCAAGGCAATGGACCTGTTCACGGGGATCAACAGTCAAGCAGCCTAAATCATTGTGATTTATCGAGGGGTCAGCTTGGCGAAAGGGGACTAAGGTGCTGGTATGTGGTTGAGTAGCACTTCGACATGATCGAAACACTGATCAATGTAACAGGAGTTAAGCACTAGTATTGGGTTTCGTGTCTTCAGGAGTACAAAGGTAGCGTGTCTATATAAGCTCATATTGAACGATCTTCCCAGCTAGCTTCAGGTCAATTTCGGTATCCAGCAGTGCAGCGCTATATCCACGATTTGACGTCAGAAATTGGGGAGCACATTGACAACATCACTGTCAATCTGTTGATGTTTATCAAAATCGGTATACATCTAATCTATCCTAAGTGCTTTCAAACTTACGTTCTCTTTTAGGCATACTGATGATTAGGTTCACCCAGCAGCAAACCTGCTGAACTTGTCGACAGTCGCAATGTTCTTCTCAGCTGTGACGGCAACGACCTTGCAGTTCTCATATTAATGACAGATGGGGTGCTTGAGAAGTTTGTTGACGCGTTGGTGACGACTGTCGACAAGATGTGTTGGCCTTACAGGTCATCGCGATGTTCAAAAACATCTTCACCAGCATCGGGTTGACCCTTTATCTCTTCTCCTACAGGGTCACCGCAACTGCTGCTGGAGTGAGTACCTTTTCTCTTCATTCACACTGGACCACGCTCATGCATATCATAGTGTAGTGTCATTGACGTGGTGCCAAATGCCACATCTCGAGATGAGATGAGAAGGGCCACAGTAAATGACCTGCTTGATTTCTTTATTTCAGATACGGAGGAGAAGAGACCGTTGCATTCCAGCGTGCTGACCTCAATTTCATACAATCCATGGCTGCATTGGATTCCTATTCAATATAGATGAGTTTTTTTTTTCACTTCACGACCGCTGATATGCTTACTGACTTCGCTTTTGTTGTCTGTCTACGTCCTGGAGTAAGTCCCGTCAGGATACCTTGAGCAGTTCTCTGACTATACTTTGCAGGGAGTCAATTAACGGCAGCTGTCCAGGCTCTTAAATATTAAATGAGGGCCTGAATAGTAGAACATGTGGTATAACGTCACAACTATGATATAGTAGGGAAGGTCTGGTGATGGGCGCAACCTCTACCTTAGTACATACAACATACATCCGACGAAACCCGCCTACACTATTGTGAACATTGCCAAAATGTTGATCCTAAATGATTTCTTCCCAGCAATAGTCTTGAGATGCGACTGGAGGTTTAATCAACCCTCCAGCTGAAATAATGTGGGCAACTTGATCCATAGTGCATGGCGAACTTGTTTCAGCCTGTCTCTGATCCTGCGGCGACAAATTTGGCAAGTTAGGAGCTCCTCTGATGTAGTACGCCCGCGAAGAGTTGCAAGGATATCTGGAGCACTCTGGCATTCTTCACGTATTTTGTCCATAACCTCCATTCGTTGGGATCCCCTACACCTATCCACCATCCAGTGTATCTGACTGTCGACATCACCCTCACCAGTTGCGAGCATGGAATCGGCCACCTGCAGAAGACCTTCCCTGCCTAGAAGGAGGCACCGGAGATCTCCTGCTGTGAGGAGACCCCAATTGGCGGTGCGGCGCCATGGCTTGCATCTAGAGGACGATTTATCAAGATGACAACGAATGGAAAGCCGCGAAAGATGATAGAAGGCGGCAGGCAGTATTGTGGGAACCCGACATTCATGGGCCAATTGAATAGCGGAGGCGGGATCTGGAAGTGGATCCTCAGAGAACGAATAATGCATAGAATCACCGTCTGAGTCGGCTAATCCAGCAATTTCACCTTCTAGTTGGTCCCACCGAGCTAGCGAGGTTGGCCAATCTGCTTCCAACTGTTGAACAACCTCGTGGCGAAGCTCGTTCATCTCATATTTGTTAGAGAGATTTAAGAGGTGGTAAATTATGCGAGGCGCGCATCGGGCCAGGCGTGGGTATAACGGGGGGGAGCTAGCGGGAAAAGCCTGATGAACAACGAACCCGCAGTAGAGAAAGATATACTCTCACCGCGGAAGGTATATGGCTTTCAATAAGGATTCAATCTCCTCAGCGTTGTCGGGCAAGCACACTAGTGGAACATCATCATATATCTCGGCCTCCCGAACGGGCGGCATCGCCAACATGTCCGCAAAGATGGTGGAATAATGTGACAGAATTGATTGATGGACTCGAAAGATAGTTTTATCGCCGCAATTATTTGAGGCCATAAGCGCGATGTTGCCATCAAAGAAATACAAGGAAGCATGTCTTCGCGCCATGTGGTGTGGGTTAAACACGTTCAAAATATTTCCGCCTCGGCTCTGCGAGAAGCCACGTGATCGTGCAGAAAATTTCAGCTAATTATACATGACTGCTGCGTGTGCTGACGCGTCGACGGCTCTAAAACGACGTGTTTCTGGTTGCGGATCTGCTATGTCTCATCTATCAAATGATGTGCCAGAAATCATTTAATCACCAGCCTGTCAACGTCGCCACGCCCAACGACCACCCTGTCTGCTGAGCTGATCAAGTTGGCAATACCTTTAGTTGTTCTTTAGAAGGCTATGCCATCCGCGGCGCATGTGTTTCATGCCGTCTCATACAGCTTGAAAGTAAAATATTGTTGCGCGTAGGTGTGGTTGGATTGAGTGCGGTTCATCATCGCCAAGATCAATATACCAACTCTTCGACGCGGTACCGTTTTAGGTATATATGCGGAGTTTTCAAAGCGTACTACTGCTTCTAAGTGAAGTTCTTCAGCAGATGCCCCTGCCTACACGTTTCCCACAGACAAGGCAGCTGGTTCATGAGACTCTTAAACATAGGCAACAGCATTCGAGAGCAAAACACTACTTAAGTGGTGTCGTATCATAAAAAGTGCCGAATCAAACTTCCAACTGAAACAGAAGAGGTAGCATAGCCCATAGCGTTTGACGCACCTTCCTCAGCTGGGTCTTGATGATGCGGGAACATGTCTCACACATTGGTGACAACAGTGACAGCTCCATCGTCAAGTATCGACGAAGAGTCGAGAGTACGTCCGACGTGCGCTTGCACTCCCAATGAATTTGCTCCACCATCTCCAACCTCCTGCATCCCCTACAGTCTCCTTCCCTCCAGTAGGCCTTCATAGTTTCATCACCGTAGCAATCCGGTATTAACATTGAGGCAGCCACCATCGACAGACCTTCCTTTCCCATAATCAGGCAGATCAAGTCCGCTGCTGTGAGAGAGTTCCACTCAGCGGTGCGCTGTCGCACCGCATCTCTTGGGACATGGAGCGGGCGACCAATAGAGAGGCGAGAGAGATGGTAGAAAGCAGCGGGCATTATGCTTGGAACATAGAATTCTCTGCCCAGCTTTATCGCCAAAGCAGGTTCTGGCAGGCTGCCATCGAGGTCAAGCGGTGTAGGGTCGCAATCTTGATCCCATGCCATGACGGCTATTTCACTTTCAAGTCGATCCCACTGCGCTAGCGACGTCGGCCATTGAGTTTCCAACAGCTGAACAACCGCTTGGCGAAGTTCGCTCATCTCGTATTTGTGCGATAGCTTCAAAACATGGTGCACTGTCGGAGGCACATGTCTACTCAGGCGTTGAGAGAGCAACAGAGGGCTGTAGATAGGTGGCACAAATAAGCAGCTGTATCTGCTGGAGATAGCTCACTTACGACGGGATATACATCAATTTGAACAACGACTCGATCTCCTCGGCATCGTCAGTGAGGCGCACTAGTCGGATGCCATCATACATTTGGACTTCATCCCTGACAGGGGATTTCAACATATTTGCGAAGATGGGTGAATGATTGGACAGCACAGATTGGTGGAGCCGAAATGCGGTCGTTCCGCCAGACTTGGTTGGGGCCATGAGGACAATGTTACCGTCGAATAAGTATAGGGAGTCGTGTTTTTGTGGTGGGCGTGAACCCTCAGATTCATGCTGTTCGAGCTGGTTTAGGGACTGGATCTGAGTGGAGAGTGGCATGAGGCGAGATAACAGTGTTTGAATTCACTACTAAGGGTGCACCCGATAATAATAATATTAAGCCTTAGTGCTATTCTACATTCCCACGATCTGAGATATGTGTACAGTTTCAGCTGACGTAAGTAGGATCCCACTTTGTTCGGCAGCTTCGTCATGGCAAGGGACCGTTTTACCCCTTGCCATGACCAATTTTCCCATTCCACGTCCCTCTACCCACAGCTGACCACTTCTGCCTCAGGCGGAGGCAGCCCTGGTTCTACATGTGCCTGCCTCAGGCGGGTGCTTTGTATGTCCATTTTCTGTCCCTTTCAACTCTCCATTAAATTTAACGCTTACCATGATCACTACTGGCATTTCCATGTCCCTCTACCCATAGCTGACCACTTCTGCCTCAGGCGGAGGCAGCCCTGGTTCTACATGTGCCTGCCTCAGGCGGGTGCTTGCATGTCCTTTTTTTTTGTCCCTTTCCTGTCTCCAACTAGCTGCCACTTTGCCGTCAAATAATCCATTATACTCTCGAACGCATCTCGAATGCTGAACGTGTCCAAAATTTGTGTGAACTGTGGCAAGGCTGAGTCACTAGTCATCATCTTTCTGGCTGTCAACATACCTTGATCATACCACCTCACCAATTTCTGCGTCCAGATTATCCCATAGTAGTACCTGGCCCCGTGCACAATTTGACTCTATGGCCGTGGGTCATGTTGGACTATACCACTCAGAATCCTGAAGAATTCTTCATGGGCACATCTGGTCTCAAGGTCAGTCCTGTCCCCTTGTATCACTGATCTCATGCTGAGAACTCTGAACACATGCACGCACTACTAGATTGTCATCTCTCCAATGCAAAAGCCTTCTCCTCTCAGCCATCCGCGATCCCAACCCAGTTGTTTTATGGAGCTCAAAGTCCTCTATTGTTTGGCAAGTACTTTTCCCTCTTCCCCACCTCCCTGTATACACCCTCATTAATCTCACCCACATTTGAACAAGTCCTAATTGACGACTTCGCCCTCCCCACCGAAATCCTCATCCCAGGATCTGACCTAACACTCCTTGCATGGGGTACCCCGTCTATCATCTGTGAATCCGCCCTCCATCTCTTCAACTCCCCTCCACATTTCCTCACACCACTCGTCCCTTCCTCCCTACTCAACACCAGCATCGAACTTATCAAACTCTCAATATCTCCGTTGGAGGCAGAAACTGTTGGAGAGTGTGTGCAGAGGACAAAGAGTTGAAAAGGTGCGTGTAGCCCTTCGTCCATGTGGCTCGTCAATAGGAGTTTGCACATTTTCATGAGGCTGATCTCGTGCCACATTTGATGGTTGTTGGTTGGCCGGTGCGAGCCGTGATGGGGCTGGCAGATGTTGTAAAGTCGGAGTGGTGTGAGCATTCCAGGTATAGTGCTGCGACTTAAGCCTTTGATTTTGTGAGTCAAAAACACGGACGTACACCTGATATCTACTTGTGCAAGTGGGACGCAAGCCTCGTGTTTAAACTTTCATTTTTGAAAGCCATGAGATGATACATACCTTGTTTTTGAGCCTCTGTATCGTATGACGCACAAGCACAAGACAGTGTCATGAACTGGAGTATCAGAAGAAAGGGCATTTTCGTGTGGTTGCTTGCAAGGGAGAGGAGGAACGAGGTCGCACTACTTACAGGGGATGAGAAGTTTTCGTACTCATCTGGTGCAGGTAAGATATAAACATAGAAACAATAGAAAGGAAACCAGATAAATGTACCGACACCAGCACGGACATACTCTCCTGGATTGGCCTCCCACATGGCTTGTTTGGACGCATTGAAAGTGAGCTGGGCAAATGTAAAGTTAGCCATGAGGATGTCGACATGGGGCTTCAGGAGTCACCACGTCGACTTCAGCTTGATGCTGTGGAGAAACGCATCAGCATAATCTGAGGAATTGAAAGCTGACACATACCATTCCGTGAAAAACTGGAAGATCTGATATTGGCATTTCTTGCCCAGCCATGCCCGTCCTGAGACGTATAGATTGACTTGGTGGAGGTACACCTTGAAGATTTCGGGGGTAGTCACAAAATGCTCTGAAAATACGCAATACTCGTTCTGCGTCGGCGATGGTAGTTGAGAGGGATTTCCGAAGCTACAATGTTCTCAGAAATACATGTGAATAAAATACACACCGATGGAGCAGTCGACCGAGGATTCCATACGCCCACTTCTTGGCCTTCCACCATTCGCATCTCTCCTGATCTTCCTCGTTAGTTGAAACACCTTCCACAGGGACAGACATCTCCACGAGGCAGAACAAGAATCTTCCCCAGGGAACAAGTGATTCTGTGCTCTGCTGGTGTTGGAAAAGGTTGATAATAATCGCAGTATTGTAGGTCTTGAGAACAAGGTGCAGCATGGCAGGATCTCCTGGGACGCGGTTTAGGGTGGGGAGGTATCAAGCATGCCATCAGCGATAGTGATGAGTGTGGGGAAAAGGGAGGCAATAATGCCTGGAAGGACGTCCACATTTTGACGAAATCTACTCGTTTAATAGAGAGATATGAAAGATAACACAATGGAACGCATACTTGAACACTTTAACACCATCAAGTGCGGCTACGACACCAGCTCTGACTTCTCTCACATCTCCCCAAGAGCCTTTTCATGTCATCCAAAAGAGATGCCCAGCGATCAGGGAAGTCATGGGCCACGAGGTCCTCAAGGGTCGCTGCGAGCTGGACAGTGATGGAGCGGCTGGGACTGGCAGCAAGAAGGGGAAGAATATTGGCTTTTAGAGCAGCACGGTTGGACTGAGCGATTGGAACGTGGTCTGGGCAATACCGGCCGGTGGCCAAATAAAAGACACTACAGCCTTCATACCACTTCAGCACAGTAGATCTCCTGTCATCGACCAGTGAGCTTAATCTCAAGCGCGCGCAACAAAGGGTAAGTAACAGCCGAGAAAGCAGCTGCGAGCTGTATGCAAATCTGGTGAGTGCATGTTCAATCAGCCAAAGAATCAATCGCACCTCGAACCCAAGATCAGCGCTGTACGTTGCTCCTGCCATCTTCCCAAGCAGTCCTGTATACCATACCTACAAAGCAGTTGAAATGTATCAGTGTACGAGGCTAGGTTAGGGAGATGATATACCTCTGACATCCCAACGACAGCACCTACGATGCCAAAATACATTGCGAGTATACCCGCTGTGCCCGGTGGCAGACATAACAGTCGTCAGTCGCTCTCCAGGCCATAGGGTACCTTGGTGGGTATTGATGTGGATTAAACGGTCACCTTTAGTCTTTCTCGTCATGTCTGTGGCATGCTTTTCCGCGGGCTTGATGCTGTTCACATACACTACAAACCAGGTATGGGTTCTGATTCTGCTGCCAGTCACGTATCTAAGACGTAATGGCTATGGTCAGGGATTTGTCTCATCCACAATCACGACTGTTTTCACAGTAAGTCTATTAATCATTCAGTGAATTTAAAACATATTCTTACCCCAAGATCCCAGGCTGTCACTTCTTTCGGCCTTGCTGCCGTCTCTGCTTGGTTTGCCTCAGAGCGATGGATATTCGTTCAGCACCGCGGTCATGTGTGGCTGGAGGATGTGATAAATGAAGCAACCCACCGCATGCTCCTCCTTTCTGCGGTCGTGGAATTGCAGAAGATCATACACTACTGCAATCAACACATCTTGGCCATCCGCGGCCTGATAAGATGAGTGTCTTTCAAGAAGGTAACTGACGCGATAACTCGGTACAGACATAAGCACCATACTCTTCCTACCACGCAGGAGGGCCCGCAGATGCTTCAACTTGGTCATTGCCACGAAGTAGCTATATCCGTGTGCTCGGAATATACTGAGGTTGCAACAGTGTTGCTTGAGAGGATAAGCGTGGTGGTGGAGTGGCGTGTGCTAAGTGACATACCCAAAACTCAAAGTGAAATTGACTGTGCGAGCACCCCAATAGGAATGGCAGCTGCCTCAACATACATGCACAACTTCATCTTCAACCGAGCTGAGGGCTTTCTCCCTGTCCCCTGTGTAATAGCCTGGGGGAGCAGAGTCAGCATCACGCCCCACAAAACTTTAAAAAGGCAGTCGCGCTCAATACTCAAGGCCGTATCTGTAATGTGCGTACCGTATTACTGGATCATGATGGTAAGGTCATAGTGACCTACCGACTAGGCTTAAAGTCTGTACATGGCAGGGTGGGGATAACTGCTTTACTATAGATGGTGTCCACCGGTGGCCTTCCTCGGTAGAACATGAAGCGTCAGGGTCCATACCGCGACCTCGAGCAAATTAAGTAGCTGGCTTTCCAAGCTAGTCGCCATCAGCCATATCGCATAACCCATCTCATCAACTGTCTGCGGTAGGTCCGGAAACTGCTTGAACATCCTATCTCGAAGTCCTTGGGAAGTCCAACAGGTCCAAATCATGGGCCTGATCGTGTCTGTCATTGTGCAGGGTGCATCCATAGTATTAAAATCATGTATGTCTCTGATCTAGCAAGCGGTGTTGATTAGGGTTGGGAGAGCCGTATACAGCACACTTACTTGAGGAAGGCTGCACTTGAAGCAGTGCTTTGGTGGGAGTGTCAGAACTCTCTTCCAGCGATGGTATGCGCTGGTAGATATTAGTTCTTGATACACTTTGCATTGTGCCATGCCATGATAGGGCACATTGTTGACCAACCAACAAACTCCACAAATCTCCTCACCAGAAAAAAGATCTTTGAAGGGGCCCAACCCTTTCAGCATGTCACTTTGATGGCGGTCTGTAATTGCACGTGTTACCAGTGTCTGGTTCACTACCCGGGATGCAACGGCGGCAGAAATCTGAATAGCTGTACTAGGTATGATGCCGCCAGTGCTGCTACTACCTGAACTGGTCCGGTGAGCCTAAGTGACGTAGATTAACCTGCTCAGTCGTACAAAAATGCATGGCTTAGTACTTACATTTTCTGGCAGCTGCAGTGTCTCCTCGCAGACATCACAGATTTGGCAACTTGTGATATCTAGGCAGCGGCCGCTATCTTCAAAGCTAAAGAATGAGCTTAATGCCAAGCGCCGGCATACCCTTTTCAGCAGCCACTGGCCGACCTCGCCAGCACCCATCAGTTGAGCCTCAGGCTCATCCCCATCCCAAGCCTTTGGTCGAGGCCCAGAAGTAAAGAAGATAAAGCTGTAACTGGGCCTGTCATCGCTACGCAGCAAAGAAAGCGCATTGGCATAGCAGATGAAGTTGGATGGTTCAAGGTAGTGGATCACCACCCGGATATCTGTAGCATCGAGGTTTGGCGGAAGGGCAGTGGAGGAGAAGAGAATACGACGGTCGCCGCCTGCTGTCCTCCAGCCTCGAAGTATGGCTGCCTTGCGGTCCTGAGCTAGGTGGGCATGGATGACATCTTTGGAAAATAATGTCGCCATTTGATCTGCTTCACCTTCAGTTGGGCATATAACCAGAATAAGCTCTGCCTCCGTTGTGAGATCCTGAAGGCTCTTATTGAGACAGGTCGACAACGGGCCTTCAAGATCGTTACTCAGAGGGGCCTCAAAAGCAGAGAAACAAATGTTCCGCATATCCGTGCGGCCACGACAGAGCTGCGCCACAAGGGGGTCCAATTTGAAATGTGCCAGGAGCTTTGGGGCTGCTGTTAGGGCCATGGTATAAGTGAGCAGGATGATAGGCAATTTCAGCCGTTGGAGACGCTCGCAATTAGCTATTGCACACTGATATTCCCAAGATTGGAAGGCGTATTCTGCTTGACCCATAATTATCCTCGAAAGGGATCCCTTTGCATTCTCCAGGAACGTCCAGAAGCTCATACTCTGCAGGCTCTCGCAACTGACCAATACAACCCGCGCACCTTCATAACCAAGTTCCGGGGACCAGATCACTGCAGAAAGACCTTTCTTATTGAAATGGGCCTTGAGTTCCTGAATGTACCCTGATTCTGGCAGCACGACAACCGATGTGAGACCGGCTTCCTCCGGACAGACTGCAGGGAGTAGGTAGAATAAACTCCTGTCCTCTCTCAAACCCAGCATGATGACGGCATGCACCCTCCTTCCCATGAGAACCTCCACCGCTTCTGCCTGCTCTCGAGATTGAAACATTGCCTGGGGACCCATGAGAGCCCGAAGGTCCCTGAATCTGCTGGGATTGATGCGAATGATCATCTCCTTGGTAGGGCCACCTGTAGGCAATTGGGCGATGAGTGGTGTATTAGAGGGTCTCAAGAAGGGAGAGCAAATGACCATGCCATCAGCGATGGCACGATGGATGACTGGGAGCATGTATATGCTAAGATATGGTGAGATGACCCGAGAAAAAGAGCCAAAGTCGACCTGCTGGGCATTGACCCCAGAGGATAAAACATGTGGGAGAGGTGCAGGAATAGCCGGGGTGGCTGGAGGAAAGAGCAAGGCGTGATGAGCGCAGCTAAGAGCCACAAACTTTTGCAGGTGCTCGCTGGAGATGGACTGGACGTATGCATGGTCAACCGCATACCCCCTTGCAACCTCCCCCTGGTGTCCACTCTGCTCATCAAAATAATATTCAAGATCCAGACCAGCTACAAGGCGCTTGCAGTTTTTCCGCATAACACCAATGAGAAGATGGCGGATATCAGCCAGGCCCATAGGATGACCCAGTCCACCCTCGGAGACTGGTCTACCGGTATAGGCAACAAGGATGTCGGAGAAGTCGTCCGAGTCCCATGACCCATGCAACCCATTGAACAGGTGGTCTTCAAATCCAGCAGAGAACTGAAAGCCTTCCTTGTCTGGGCTGAGGTAGAGAGCGAGGATGGCTAAAGTCTTTGAGACAAAGGTCAGCTATGGTTTGGACATTTAACAAAGGTGGCCAGAACCTTTGGGACAAATGTGAGGTATGCTATCATCAACTGAGCAGCTTCTGGAGGCATGCTCCGCGAAATGACCCGCTCCTTCTCCTGGTTGGTCTGAGTCTTGTTATAGCGTGACACGAAGTTCAAATGGCCAGAAAACCAGTAGACGTTCCTAGGGTGAAGGTTGGTGTTTTGCCAGGACAAGACAGCGAGCTCAGTGCCTCGAGCAGGTTGTCCAGAGCCCAGATGATAGAGAAGAAAAAGCTTCTGAAGGCAGTCCTCGCACTCCCTCATCCAACGTCTGACTTGGCCCAAGTTCCATACCACGCCGCTGGGGTTGTGCGACACAACAAAACGCTCAGAGAATGTTGATGTCATCTCTTTCATCAGCGCTGATCCACACCTCCCAAAGGGGTTCCTTCTGTCGGATAAAAACGAGTAGCCTGGTTCAAGATTGCTCAAATCATCATGTATGTGCTCCTGGTCAATGCTCGGTAAAGCAGCCCCTAGCAATACAACTTCATACAGCTGAACCTTTGTCTCCTCCATGAGGATGCGGTACAGGTTTACAAAGTTGGCGATGGGAATAAGTCGTCCATCAAAACTGAGAGCAGACCCTTCAAGATCTGCCCACATCATTCGGGGAAGCAAGGACGTGTTGGCGGTGACAAATGAGAGAAAATGTCCGATCTCCAGCAGGTCGCCAAAAAGATTCATGCAATCCTCCCGGAGCCACCTGTGGACTTCTTCGATCAATCTGTTCATCCAATCAAGTCAGTAGTCTGTCAAAGCCAAGAGAAGGGTAATGCATACGCCTGTGGATTGCTCTCCATAATGAGGGTGGGAGCATTTTTGAACAACAGACAGATTTGATAGAA
>QFEX01002195.1:4320-19845 GCA_003316505.1 Suillus alpinus
GATGAACTCGTGTCTCTGGCAAGTCGGATGAACCTTCAATGCGTTGAAATTCAGTCTCATTGCATTATAGCGAATAAAACGGGATGCTCTAAGACTCTGGACCAATCGTGTAATTGAAATCAAGTTACGGGAACTGGAAGTCAGGCAGAAGAACGCCCACGCACTAACAGTGTACGCGACCATCTGCACCTCCATAATTTCAACGCATCTGACTTTTGCCTCAGCTTCGCCTTCAAGAAGTGGAAGAATATATGTTTGCGCCACGTTGAAGACCTTAGCCTCATGGAGAGTCATCTTGATATCAAACGGGCTGGTCAGTACTTAGGCTATAGTCATCTAGCTGGTCATCTCACTATTTCACTGTAGAGAGCGTTCGCCGGATGTTCCATCGCTGGCTTACAGCAGCCCGTGCTCGACGTCATAAACGCATTACTTTGCGCGAAAAGGAACTCGAATTCGACCGGGCAAATGTTCAGGTTGCTTGGAACAGATGGAGAGAACGGTACATGGATGAGAAACTGCAACCTCTCGTGAGTTCTGTGGCATCCTCAACAAAGCATACCTTTCTAACTCCAAAAAATCATAGCTATGCCAGATGGCCATTCAGAATCAAAAGAATTGCCTCTTCCGTACGTTTGGTATTTGGCATTCGAAGACCAGAGTATGTTTTTTTTTTTTCAATATCCGACACATGCGCTCATCTGTTAACACTCGTTCAGTCTCTCCCAGCCATCCGCTTCCAGGCCTCGCAAACCAAGATGAGATATTGGACTATCTGGAGAGCTGCTATGCCGCAGGCACTTCTGGCTAAGAGAGCCCGAGAGACTCATAATTGTGCCGTCCTGAGTGAGATTTTATTTATTTGACGATCGTACCCAGTGCATGACCTTTGTGATCCAGATCGAGCATTCGAAAAGTGGCACGAAGCCTACAAAACAAAGACGCACTTGAAGGAAATAGCGTAAGTTCTTTGCACCAGATGACTGCACAAGTTTGTTCAATGCCTTCAAATAGTCGTGCTCGGTATCTTCGTTTACCGTCCGTCAGTCCCGGGCGAATCAACCCAACGCCCAAGCCCCCAGTGCGCACCAGTCGCAGCCCATTTCCTCGTCAAATTACCTATGTAGAGAGCGAAACAGAAGGCTCGGATGCAGGACCGAGCCGTCCTGCCGCTACTCGGTCTTCTGTTTTGGTTACCAGACCCGGCATTGCACGTCTTCTTGCAAACCAAACGCGTCCCGAGCCCGCTGCCCGCCAGAGCGCCAAGGTCTCAAGTCGGGGACTCCGTGATTCCAGTCCGACGAGATCGAACAAAACTTCCATACCACCATCTCAGGCGCCGTCCTCACCAGCGCGACCCAGGTTCACGGCGAGACGGGCCATCAGCCCTGCAAGGTCCAGGAGCTCTTATGCTAGGGAAGTTAGTCCCACTAGGTCAAATTACACCTCCACACCTAGGGAGGAGCCCGAGCGCAGTCGACTCTGGCAGGAGCTGAGACAAGTTCAGAAGAGGCCAAGGCCCCCAACAGAAAAGTCACGAACACCTGAACCTCCATGATGAAGGCATATATACCGATATCGTCCTTTTACTTATAACTTATTCAGTTTTCCATTCACCTCATGCGATTTCCCTTGATATGCACCACCCATTTATGCACATGTAGTACACCATCACTGGCTAGACTCTGCAATACCTGTTGTTGAACGCTCATGCTCAAGTATCTGGTGTCGTGTGTTGTGAGGCGCGTACCGGAATTCTGCCTTATTCCTGAATACGCTGGCGACTGGATGAGTTTAAGGAAGGTAGAGGCAAACAGCAGCACTCACAATCAAGAGTTCTGATAGTACTGCCAGCCTACCCAGTTTGCAATCGCAAAGTACGCGCCCATGGGAATGATGAATAGGGCAAAATACTTGTAATGGGTGTCTTGCGCGAGGACGTCAAGAGCCTGACAGTCAGCGATTCAGATATGCGCCACGATGGCACCTTTTTTTGAATTGAATCAAGTACGCACATAAACACCAGAGAGCGGTAGAAACGTGTTGAATAGGATCACATAGCTTGCAACAACAAAGAATGCAGCTGTCAGTGTTGTTATGAGATGCCCAATGTTCAACATCACACAGTGGACATGGTAATGGATGAAAATGGTAATAGGCAAGATAACGTGTTTGTGTGCGGGTTATTACAACTGGGGTTTTCGCCGAACGATGCTCTAAAACTACATGGAAACTACAAGTGGACAAGCCACAGAAAAAGTACTGCAATGAGATATGATCCGTATCGTACGTAGCTAGGGTGGTGATTGATAAGTTTTCTGAGTATGATTCCTGATGGTGGTACAAGAATTAGAGAGCGGAGGTAGACTGATCAGGTAAAGTGGAAGGGCATATGATCGAGGAGCATTGAGAAAGCGAAGCGAGAAGGGAAGTATGCATGCACTAGAAAAGTCCTTAGAGGCACGTGAACTTCATAAACCGAAAGACTGGAAACGGCATGCACATCGTGGCATAGAGCCTGTCGGAAAAACATCTAGACGCTGAGTCTCTGTCGCGTCTCCATGGATAGGTCAGAATACGAAAACGGTCGTTTGTGTCGTAAATCATCAAAGTCAGAACGAGAATCCGAGACAGGAAAGTACTCCCTGTTGGTGCTCTCCACAGCGTCATCCATCATACTGCTCTGGAGCTGATAGGCACCAATAGCATCATCTATGACGCCAAGAGTCCGAGGCAGCGGACGAGATGCCGAAAGCGAAGCTGGCGATGTCACATCAGGTGACATCGTATTCACTGCGTCGGATTTGACACCTGACTCCATCGCGTATCCCAACTGACCTGGGCTAGCCAACAGGTCAACATGTGCTACGCTAGAACCAGCATGCGAAGATATTGACTCAGTAGCGCTCGTTCGCCTCTTTTTCTTGGGCCGACGAGGAGGTTCTGTAGACACTGGCGGAGAATGAGAATACTCCATTGCTTGGAAGGTTGGCATATACACAGGTCCCGAAGGAGGGCCAGACGGGGGACCTGGTCCTGTATCCTTGTCACCGTTGGTAGAACCAAACGGATCAAGGGAAGAATGCTTCCCACGAAGGAATGGACTGAGTCCAGTACGTTTCTTAACCTCCTCAATGATGATGTCAAGACCTTTGCCGGTGACGTTTGGTGAAGACTCCGCCACGTGGCCATAGGTAAGGGAACTGAGGACGTCATCAGGTAAGTCTCGGAGTACCCCGCCTTGCCTCAAGCGCTTCTCCAGGGCGACTGCAACTGCCTGTAAACGCTCGTCGTGATCTCTTAGGACAGAGATGCCTTCAGAGCGACGAGCCCAATACGAGAACTGCGTGTTGGACCAACCAGAAAGAACTAGGATGGTGGAGCGGGTGAGGGTAACAGACCCTGACGGGGAGCCCTGAAATACATGCGTTAGGGACTTGAGCGGGTTGTACGGATGTCTGATAATAGAGCACAGCAAGGCGAAACATTTAGTTTAAATTAATTCACCAATGAAATGACGACGATACTCACGGGACGTATGTGCGCAGCACTTCTTTGACAACTTCGACTTTGATGAGAAAGTCAATTGCTGTGGCGCCAGGACTAGAAGTACTGAGTTCACTGCCTCCGGTGCCTTTGCTTTTGACTCGCATCTTTGACTTGATGGGACCGAGTCTGCGTTCGAATAACCGTGCATAAAACGTGTTCCATTTTGGTTCCCCCAGCTGCTCGCGCAAAAATGCGGACGCATAGGGGTCGACCTGAGATGCAGCGCCGGAGTTTAAGCGTTTGTTAACGGAACGGCTCTAAGGAGACCATCAGATGACAGGCACATCAGAATGTACTAGAACGCACATCGGTCTCGTCCTTTCTGGCATTTGAGGGACTTGAATGGACAATGGGCGGTAGCATTGCATGAGCGTATCTGGCAACTTTTGGGGGCGATGACGGGCCTGTATATGGAGTTGGAGCATTATCTGGAGAGCGTGACAAATCGTGGAGAGCATGTGCAAAGCTTGCTGAAGATGAAATTGAGGGAGAGGACTGAGGTTGGGACTCAGGGTCAGAAGGAGGACCTAGGGAGGAAAGATCCTGCGATTGTTGGAAGTGCTTTGCTTGCAACTGGGGATGGTCATGTATAAAATCATTGGAGTGGGAATGTGACATTTCCGAGGAAAGGATATATTGAAGGTCGAGTTGAGCAGCATCCGGTACATGACCTTGCTGCAAGGGGTAGGGATATGGACCGATGTCCTGGAAGGAGGCATCGGCGTAAGAGTTATAATACACATTGTGGGATCCATTAATAGATACAGGAAGGCTGCTGCCTATAGAGCTGTGAAAGTGAGCACCCGGAATGCTGAGGTCGTGAATGTCGGCGTCATTTGTGTGAGAGTCATGGTGGCCTAGAATATGGTCATTAGCCGCCAGCACGTCGTGACCGTCAATGACGGTAGACATCAGGTTGGGCATGTGGTCGTCGTGAACGACAGCGCCAGCGAAGAGAAGGAGTAATGGTGAAAGAAAGAGGGAGCTGAAGCTAAACGCTAATGTCATTCACCACACTTGTATTGACCCCGCATGACAATTATTCCTGAGAATATATTTCCTTTTTAAAATATACGTGAGAAATATATACCGATGTTGGATAGTCATGGGTTTCGAGGGTTGTGGCTGTTGAGAAAAACATGTTGGAAACATCATTTGGTTTGACCACTGCATTCTCTTCTTCAGAGTCATGGATTCGTCGTCTCAGGTAAACGCTTCTAGGTGCGGCAAAGAGAGCATACGCGAGTCTATCGATTCGCTCATTTGAACCGCCAGCCCTTCAATTAACCGCATCGAGCCACCGTCTCAACGGCACGGACCTCGTTCTGAGACTCCTTCTCCTACTCTCCCAGAGATTCCAGCGGCGGAACTTGATCTCACTTTTTCCTTTGACACGATCATGGGTTTTGCAAAATTTTCAGAGCCACAGTGAGTCGGATCATGTCATCGATTGCCCAATACAGGGACAGTCAGTCACGGTAACCTCATACAGGGCCGAGAAAGTCCAGAAGCGAGCTAGTAACGTGATGAAACTAACACAGGAGAACGAGAAGTTGAAAGAGGAGCTAAGGGCGATGACTGCTCGGTTAGAAGCCGCTGAACGCAAACGTCAGGAGTTAGCTAGCAGATATCAGCAACCTGCACAATCTGGCCGGTCATAGTCTTGGTTATCCTTAACCACAATCCCGTTGCATGGCAAGACGCGCTTTAAATGGACTCTTTTACTCAGTTCACCCTTTGATACCCCTCATTCCTTCCCACAACTTTGCTCTCGTTGCCTTGTCGTTGTTATAAGCATTATTTAGACATTCTATCCGGTTTACATCCGATGAGATATACAAAGTGTGCATGACACCACGCTCTATGATCCGAGTTAACGATGTCCAGAAATCGGTTCACAGACGATCATCCACGCTCCCGGTGACAGGGTGCGAATTAACAGCTCTACGTGTGTACAGTGAGACGCCTGCCTCGTTGTTCCCCAAGTACTAGTGCGTCTATGATTTTGCCGCATATGACAACATTATTACTAATTGGCCATATCTTCTCCACACTATAAAGAGTGCAGGTTTTGGGTCCTGCAATACTCCACTTATTCCCCCCGTCGTTATCTCAAAATCGACAGGATGGCCTCCACACGTAGACTTTCCTCAACCCTCGAGATGACCTCCACAAAACAGCCTGCATCTCGTCGAGGCTCAGAGCGAAGGCCTCCTGATAGGCGTGGATCAGGATATTCGTCTGGTCAATCCAGACGTCCTTCTATCGACCCATCGAGGCTAATCCCGATGGACAAGTCAGTGCCCTTCATAGTATGATCCGATCACTGATATTTATCCGATAGAACCACGCACGTCGGCGGCACCAATGATTTCAATGTCGTCTTTATCGGTGCAGGAAATATCATGTTTGGTGAGTTCACACTAGTGTCATTTCCGTGCCATGCGGGTACCTGACTCATCCCCCGCTACCCCAGGATCCGATGAGGGACCCTGGAACCACTCTTTCCGGTTCGAGCAGTAAGCCCCCCCTTGTCTCCATCCACTCTGCCACCTAAATCAGTGCAGTAAGCTCGGTCTGCGTCTCAAAGTAGTTGCCCTCATCGATCCCGCAATCGAGCGTGCAACCGCCGTACTCCAAAAGAAATGCGACTCCTTCGTCATATCCGCGTACCAGGCAACGCGTGTGTTCAAGACCCTCGAGGACTTTGTTAAGAACATGGCTCCCAAGGACCGTCCTCGCGCGATTGTCGTCGGTTCTCCTCCGATGTTCCGCGGAACCCTCCAGCCGGGTCGCGATATTGAGATGCAAATTCTGAAGCACTTCCCTGGCGTGGCCATCTTTATGGAGAAGCCTATAGCGACCGGTCCAAAGCATGAGCTGGACGAGTCTTTCCAGATCGCGAGGGCCATCTCCGACTCCAAGGCCATCTGCTCTGTCGGGTACGCTTATAGACAAACTCGTTTAACAAATGAAATGAACCCGTCCTCCACAGGTACATGCTAAGGTACCTGAAAGCCGTTCAGAAGATGAAGCAGATCATCGAGGAGAACGAACTTACCGTGATGGTCACAATTGCTCGTTATGCATGTGCTTACGAGTCAATTGCGAAACCTGACTGGTGGGATAAATCCAAGAGGTGAGCTGTATTCTGGTATAGAAGGTAAGTCAATAACTGATATCGATTAATCAGTGCTGGTCCCGTCATCGAGCAAGGAACCCATTTCTGCGATCTCTCGCGGTACTTTGGTGGGGAAGTCGACATAGCCTCCGTCACCGCCCATTCCCTTGATTGGGACGAGAATGCAGGTCATCTCTCGAAGGTGCGCATTGACGAGAGCAAGATTGCACCCGAGAACAGGATTCCCCGAGTTACTGCAGCCACTTGGTAAGGATGAGTTGTTATGTTCAAGAAGCCAGATGCTAATGCGGCAACAGGAAATATGACTCCGGCGCTGTTGGCAGTTTCATTCACACCGCGACCCTTCAAGGGCACAACTACAGCTGCGAGCTCGAGATCCATGCCGATGGCTACTCCCTCAAGTATGCTCCTATTCCAACTTACTGCATTGCCTTCTCATGATACCCTTAGGCTCGTCAACCCTTACGTCCAACCTATGTTGTACGTCCGCAGGCCCGGCGACGACCACGAACAAATGTATACCTTCCCCGATGACGACCCATTCTTCTCCGAGGTAAGTGGTAGTATCTCTGAATATGAACCCAAGGCAAACATGTAACTCAGGTATCCAACTGGATCGACATAATCGAGGACATCGAAGAGGACCCTGAGGCTGCTCAGATCTTGAGCTCCTACGAAGGTGTGTTTTCAGTTAGACTCGTCACCCATTCACAGTTTGACGTTATTCGTTGCAGACGCATGCAGGACCTACGAGCTTACGTGGGCCATTCGCGAGGCCAGCGAGCGTTCTCGCGCTGCTAGACTTGCCGCGAGCAATGCTGCTGCCACTGTGTTTGAGGATGAAGGTGAGGCTGAGTAAGATCACCACATACCTGTGTTGGAAACCTTGGAGTGAAGAGATCGTTCCGAATCACTGTAAAATAGTATAGATGGTCGTGTGTACAACCTACATAATGTCTCCTGATGTTGTTGTTCTTGATTCCTTTCCCGTCCAATTTCATAACAATCCTATAGTACCTTCTCGATACCGGCTGGAAATTTATAGCCTCCCTGGCGGCGAACCTGCGACGCGAATCAGATCAAAACCTAGGCAGGGAACCCAGTTATGCAAACTTGCATCATCGAAAACTTCCATCTCTAAAATGCTCTTGTCATGACTCCACAGCTCACTCTCGAGCCTTCCATCTCTGATGCATCGTGCAACCTCATCGGCCTGGAAATGCCAGCCCGAACCGACGTACTCAAACGCCCGCGTATCCTCGCGCGCGATGTCGCCTGGCTTGCCCTCTTGGAAGTATTGAACAGTATACCTGAGTGGACAAGGTACGGGCGCGTCGATCATGATAGTCCCTTTCTCAAAGCGGATGGTAACGCCTGGGTTGTGGGACGCCACGTTCATGCTACAGCTTAGGACTGCCTGTGCCGCGAGAGTAGAACCTGTACTGGGGTTGGGAGAAAAAGTGATGATGTATGACGTGTTGCAGTCGACGCCCGTGATCGGTGTTTTGTACATCGTAGCGGTGACGTTTGAAGGCTTCGTGCGCTTATTGGCGGGGTGTTCATAGAGAGCAAGAATTGTCTGTATGATAAACATGAGCAGAGAATGCCATGTAGTCAATGGTGCATACCCAGATTAGGGGATACGGCCCACTGTGTGACTTCAGGATGAACAGCCACTCGAGGGGAATATATCGCACTCACAGGTCGAGAATTGCACCCCCACCGAGCTTGGGATCAAGCATGCGGTGAGTCAGGGGCAATTCTGCAAGTGATGGTTAAACGGATACCGCGTGCGATACAAACAGGTTTACTCACTGTCAATGCCAAAGTCAACGGAGAAATCAGCATGGACAACCACAGGCAAGCCAAGTACGCCGGAGTCGATAAGTTCCTTGACTTCCTTTGCGAGTGGCTGGAAACGCGTCCAAAGTGCTTCCATAAAGAAAACGCCATTCTCTTTCGCCGTTGCGATGAGTGAACGCAGCTCGGCGGCGTTACAGGTCACTGATTTCTCGCATAGTACATGCTTTTTTGCCTTAAGCGCGTCCAAAGCGTTGGTGTAGTGGTACGTGTGGGGAGTACCTAAGTAAGGCCGAACATTGAACTTGTTCGTGGTTATGATAAGTCAAGCTTACATACCAATGTAAATAGCGTCTACATTCTTCAATGAAATCAAAGAGGCAAAATAGATTCGATGAAGCTGACCAACGAACCTTGTCTGCATACACCTCGTCATACGTTCCATATGCTTTCACGGTCTTGTCACCGTTCACATACTCATCAATGAACTTCTGCGCCTTCCCAACGCTTCGGGAGCCTACAGCGGTCACTTTGTGTACCACATCATTGGTACCACGCCTGAGGACACCCGTGAGCATCGATTTCAAAGAAAATCCATGCGCTCGTACGTACGTGGTAGGATCAACAAGCAAATCCTTGAGGGCAAAAAGGGGTCAATAGCTCACCCGATTATGATACGAAGTTCTATTTTCTCACCGAAACAACGCGCTCCGCGATCCAACCCGTAGAGATGATGCCCCAGCGAAGTGTGAAAAGTGCCATAATTCCCGTAAAAGCTGATGAGTCGACCCGTTCCTCTTGGGGCCAGTTTATATATTTATCGGAAGGCGGGACGCCTGGGGATCCCATGACATCTCTCGACGGACCGGCCTTGCAAAAAATAGATTTTGTCGGTGAAATCAATACCTGAATGATGACATGTCACCCCGTCCAACGTGATGTCTCGCGCCAAAGTCAGAAAATCATGAAATTAGAATTACGGGAAACATCTGATATGAAGAGTTTCGAGTTAATGACCGAACCAAGCTCACTGGATGGAGCACAAGAGTGAGGCTCAGTTATCACTATGGGGTCCGCACTCCTCCTCGCTCTCACGAACCAATTTATCCGGCCGCGAATCGTCATCGTTGAATGACGTTTGGAGGGAGGATGTTTGTGCAAGATCATCGACACGTTTCCTCTTTCTTTCTTCCTTTGCCTTCTCTTGATCGGACAGTTTGTCGAATTCCTCCTGCAAGTGTGATTTCAATTTAGGCATGTTCGACAGGTTGTGGTCGCATTTCCAGCAAGAAAGATCTTCTTTAAGTAAAGGCTCATACTCGCTCTTCTTGAGCTGAGAAATCTTGAGTCATGGCAGCAGTCAGCGCGGTGGAAAAGGCACGGCAGCGAAGAACAAACGACTCACTCTTTTATAATAAGATGAGTCGGCATCAAACCAAGAAAGAACATCGCTCAGATGAATGAAAAAGCCGAGCTTTGGATGAAAGGAATTGTAGTGCTTCTTCAACTTCATTCGCGGAGAACATAGGTCAGCAGAAAGTACGTGGAGGTGGAGGTGTCTAGAAAAGTATATATATGCGAGTGCGTCAGAAAACTAGGCAATCGAGACTTACTCCATGCTAGGTACTGCGTGGAAGCCCATCCATATTTCCCACTTGAATCCGTACTTCTTGAGCATCTCGCTTTCAATCATTTTCTTGACATTGTCCGCTTCCTGACTTAGATCAGTGAGGAGCTTCTTGACGCTGTTTTTCTCGCATTTGAGCAACGAACGTAGATCAGCGAGTTGGTACACATTGAAAGGTAGCCTGACACGAGGTATGACGAGGAAATGGAAGATCGATTTCGGAAATGCGTCAAAAACTGTCAAACACGTCTCTGAATGTGAGAGAAGAACCGAGGAAGGCAGACTAGCGGGATTAGACTTCTGCGCGTAGGCGCGGAAGATCGTCATGTTGGCGCTGGACATGATGGCGTTGTGTTGTGTTAGGGGAGCTGGCGGTCACGACGACGCGTGTGTCACAACTCATGAATGTTGTGACCGTGACACCCTACAGCAATCAAAACTCCATGTTCCCCTTGACCACACTTTAGCAAAGTACTCAAATGCCGCTCACTTCAGTTGTGCAAACAAACGACGTACTTTTGGAACAAACGTTGCAGCCAAGTGACGACTCACCAATCCATAAGCTGGTGCAATCAGTCTTTGCAGAGGTTCTGGCCGAATTCAGTGGCTGGAAAGTCAAATACTCCGAGCATATCATCCGCTCTCTGTCCCACGGTACACGAAGTCCACGTGTTCCTATATCAGATGGCGACAGCATACCTCTTCATGTCGTTGGTAAGGTCGGTGGGGGTCCGGACAAAGACACGGAAAGAAGGGTTGCAGTGACTTCTTACTCAGAAGACGGGACTCCAAGTTCAACTTCCACGATATCACTTCAAGTAGTACATGCCGAACTACTTGAGCCACACAAACCCTATGAGTATTGCTCTCCCATCTCAAGGAATATTTTTAGGGGAGACGATGACGATATGATGGCATTCATCCCATACGCGGATGATCCAACTTTCGACCACGTAGATCATACGCTGTGTTATGGCTCATTTGCGTGGCAGGATGATTATGATCCAGACTGTAAGTACCTATTATTCACTGGATGCGACGAAACATCATTATTGTGAATAGTAGAAGTTATTTCCTTAGAGGCAGCCTACCGCCTCCATACGGTTCACAGCCTACTGTATCAGGACATAGATAGCACGGGAGTGCTTCCCTTCAAGCTTTTCTCAACTCCAGGAAAACCTGGACTGTTTACCCTGAGCCGTCGTCGGTATGGGGTTCCCGATCATTTTTTGTGCTCGCATCCAAACTTTGAATAAATGTACAGTGATTTGCTCAAATGGAAGGGAACCATCATCCCTTGTTCCTACATCTTTCCTTCTTCATTGCTATCTCACAGTATCCTTCAACATCGGCTTGAGCACACCCATGCATTGTTTTGTCCTAACCTCAACTGTATCGAGCCCCTGTGCACTGTTCATGGTATGGCTTCCAAATTATTTTTACTTTTTTGATGTCCAAGCAATCGAATTTACAGTTGAAATAAATCCCATGCCGCCACCCCGTAAGCCAACTATCCGGCTGTCCGAGCTACTGAAACGTGTAGAACGCCCCTGCGAAGCTGGCTGCTTCTTGCAGACTAAGACAGTTGAGGAGGTAAGCTCCCCAATCTTTGACGCGATACATATATGCAGATTTGGTTCAAGTTACTCCCTCGATGGAGTGAAGACGACATCAATTCGTTCAAGACCATATTAGACATTGAGCCAGATATGATACCTTGTGACCATGCTGAATTATGCTTTAAGCCTTGCCACGAGGTTCGTCAACAAGGGTGATGAGAGTATTCCTTGGTCTGACTGATTTAGGTCCTTTATTATCGCAGACTACTATATCCAGATTTTGACGAGCTTCAAACTGAGCGCCCGAATGGGGAACACAAGGGGAAGTCGCGATTGGTGGAATTTCGAGGTAGGGACGAATACATGTGGACACGTATTACTTGACCGATGTTCCACACGAGATAGATCTTGACCCACTCAAGTTCACACCGTGCGTATCCTTTATGCAATATCGGATGCTGTACTGGATGTTTTTCATAGGAACGAACCTTGTCATCACTCTGGGCCATGTGACGTTTCATCCAAATGTCTATGTTTCAAGAACAAGACTCATTGCCAGCGGAACTGCCATTGCCCCGCCAAATGTAGGTTTATGCGCATTGTCACCAGCACGAGGCTTGATGCCACCCTTCACTAGGTACTCGGAGATGGAAAGGTTGTCGCTGTGGAAAAGCACGCAACGGAATGAGCTGCGCGAATTTCAAGCGATGTCCTTGCACCGAAGCTCGACGCGAGTGTGATCCGGAGCTTTGTGTAAAATGCGGATGTCGGTGCGCGATACCGACTACCTCCTTGTTGCGATTTGTTCATTGATATCTTGCACTTGGCAGAGGTATGTTGCGTGACATTTACAGGAGTTGGATGCCTTTAACTCTAAATCGAAGACCCGGAAACGAGTATTTGCGGGAACTCCCAGATTCAACGAGGTCATTTCAAGGTATACATATACATTCAACATTTCAAATCGCATGAATAAATCTGTATCGATGATTATAGGAATTGGAGGTCAAGGAAAGTCGTTGGGGCGCAGGTGTATTCCTCCTCGAGTCGGCCAAGCAGGGCGATTTGATCGTGGAGTACGTCGGGGAGCTTATTTACGAAATGACATTCGACAGCCGTGGGTGAGCGGCGTTCATCCATGAAATTTCCCCTAGCTCACTGAGTTGATAGAGAGGTGGCAGACCATCTCGGACGAAGTTATGTCTTTGGTCTCAACAAAACGCTATCCCTAGATAGTTCGCGCGCGGGCAACGTGTCAAGGTTCATCAACCATTCAGGCGTTAGCGATGCCAGTAGCGAAACTCAGTGTAATTGCCGCGCTTTTGGTGTGTAATGTCTTTCTTGATGTGCATCTCAATGACTAATCTCAAACATCCGATAGCGCGCCTTGTGAATGGGGAGCACCGTATAGGGATATTTGCGAGTCAGATGGTTTCCCTATTATTCGAGAAGTCAAATGCTAACACTGAAATACAGTTAAGAACATTGACCCTGAAACCGAGATCCTCATTGATTATGGCCCGGCGTTCTTCACGGAGCAAAGGAATGCAGAAGCCTCGTGGGTCCTGCGCGTTATTCGCATTATCTCGTAGCTGATTTTTTATTTTTTCCTGCATTTGTAGCCACTCAAATTAACGGTCATTATCAAAGCACAGCTCAGAAGCTTCATACTTTAAAATGCCTCAAGCAGCATACTTAATCCTGGTTCGACGCTGGGCAACCCTATAGCACCCTAGGCATTTACTTATACATTACTCGATCCTTCGAAATTTGTGTGCGATTATTTCTAGCATTTAAATCGTACTCATACGAGCAACTTGTGGGCTGTGACGTCAAATGACTTGATCGTTTTCTAGTGAGGAAGCAAATGTGTGATATCTTTGCGAGGACGGAACACCACAGCATCGGCACCTTCACGGTCAAACGCACCACATCGGGGCTATCAGATTCGAGCAAGGTACCTGCGGAGCCAACAGTATTATACATGTGTATGTGATACAGTATGTTATGCTGCACGCACGGGTACACTAAATCAATGTTCGATCTAAACCCACTCGTCCAATTCATCGCCCAGTCTTTAATAGGTCCCTGAGGTTGTCGCTCAGAGTGGGCATAACTACCTTTGACAAAGACGCCTTTCCCTCTGAGGCAGACGTCCCTCGTCGTCGTAGCACACTACTCGTAGAATCGGTGGCTTCCTCCGCTCGCCTTCTGTCAATGTCTGCAACGAGCTGAGCAAATGACAGAAATAGGACCTCGGCTTGGGCAAGAGTAGAATCGAGTTCAATGGTCATACTGAGCTCGTTGCAATACTAGAAGAAATTAGACTCGGTTTTCGGCAAGGCTAATAAACGTCAGAGTTCACCTTCAAAATCTCGTCGAACTGATCGAATACCTGGTTAGAAAGGAGATTTCATGGCAGGTAATCTGGGCACGCACCTCTACAAGATACCGGAGGATCATATCGCGATGGGACTCCAATACGGCCAAAGCAACGAAGAGAACGAATTCGTTGCTGTAATAGTCCGTCCACAACACTTCCCATAGACGCAGAACATCGTCAAAAGGGAATTCGCGTTTGAAAGTGATGAGGACCCATCTGGGACAGACAGCGTCAAGAATGCCTTGTCAGTATGTTTGAAGACCTACCGGAAGCAGAAGAACAAATTGAGACCGTCAGTTTTTTCTGCAGCAGACAAGATCAGATAGCTATTTAGGCAGCGAAAGGGTTTAAGAATGACCTAAATGTCGATATAGATCAGGATCCATGACACTAATCAGCTCTTGGAGTGTCGAGAGCTGCTTCTTCATTCCGCTCTGATCGCGAAGGAAATTTTGAATCTGTTGTAAAGGTCAGAGGCAGAATCGTCATTTTCAAATGTACTCACCATGCGATTCATTACCTCCACAAAGCACCAGAAGGTCAACTCCTCGTCGGAACCCATCACAACATACAAAGGAGCGCAAAGGTCCGACATGCCCTGTACATACCCTGTTTTCTCTCATTGAATACCGCACACGAATGTAGTAAACCGAATCCGCTCACCAAGCTCTTTGTTGTAAAAATTGTATGTGAGGAGAATGCCTGCGAGACGATCGATGTGCTCATTACTGGGAGATTGCGCACCGATGTCCGACATTTGAGGAGAGATCGTAGTATACCGGTTCCCATTTAGGCCATTGTCAGCGGTATCCTCATAAGCACTGGAGAACAGTGGCTGAGTACGGTCCGTGCGACGACAATCCACATCAATGCGGTGACGTTCTTCGAGGACATCCGGTCGGTCAAAGACCTCAGGCACGCCACACCACTCATCTTTGATCTCATTATATCGCTTTCTACAGAATGGGTTAGAAGACACGGATCTGGTGGCGAGTGCAACATTACCTCTTCTCCTCCCACTTCATTTCCCTCTCACTCTCAGTGATGTCCCATTCGTGGACACCAAGTATGAAGGGCCACATTTTCTTCCTCAGGTTTCCATGAGGAGTGATACCTCTCCTAAAAACCTGGCGCCTCATCTCTTCAAGTCTGACTTTCGGCTGTCCGTCATTATCAAACCACTTCGCCCAAAGCGCCTCGTCTATTGGGTGTGCCGGGTCTCGAGACGTTTTGGGAGAGGGAAGGTTGATCGTGGAGTGTAGAAGCTCGAACACGCCCAACGGGGATATCTCCTCAACCACATTCGAAGAGGAAGAAGGCAGTGCCTGAGCCTCTCGTTTACGCGCTCGATCGCCTTCTTCAGCCACTATGCGGGCCCAGCGAGCAAGATACACCCTCGCACTCTCAAACTCACCAACGCCCCCTTTCTCCACCCAACTACCCCACTCTAAGTCGCCATTAACAT
>QFEX01002312.1:5111-17702 GCA_003316505.1 Suillus alpinus
GACTTGATCGGTTCATATTATGATGATGATGATGATCCTCCTCCTACTGTGACAGCGTGACAGTCACGCTAATTGAACAAATGTGGTCAAGGCTTCAATCCAAGCCTCCCTCACCCATCATCTCCAGGACACCTCAGTGTCAACGTTGTGCTTGCCGCAATGGCTTCTCAGCCAACCGTGCATCAACTATTCAGACGCCTGGAAACTGTAGGCAGGGGTGCCTACGGTTCCGTCCATAAAGGCGTCCATATACCCACAGGAAATATCGTGGCCCTAAAAATCATCAACTTAGACACTGCTGACGACGACGTAGAAGCCATTCAACGCGAGGTAGCTCTATTGACCCAGCTTCGCGATGCTCCCAACGTCACAAAGTATTACGGTTGTTATCTTGATGGCCCACGCGTTTGGATCGCTATGGAATTCGCCCAGGGTGGAAGTGTCCGCACTCTCATGCAGACTTCTAAAGACCGTGTTCTTGAGGAGCGGTTCATTGTACTCATCACCCGTGAGGTCGTCATTGGGCTCAATTACCTACATAAATCTGCCATCATTCATAGAGACATCAAAGCCGCTAACATCCTCATCACTGCCACCGGTAAAGTTATGATTTGCGACTTCGGTGTCTCCGCACTCTCTGCCACGACCACGAGCAAACGAAATACTCTGATGGGCACCCCGAATTGGATGGCTCCCGAAGTGGCACAGCCCGTTCCAGCGTACGATAGCAAGGCCGATGTTTGGAGTTTGGGCATCATGATTTATGAGATGGTGAAGGGTGCACCTCCTCACTCAGATTTGAGGGATGCAATCAAGGTCATGCAATTAATAACCAAAGTACAACCTCCGCAATTAGCCGAAGCGGACGGTAGCAAAGAAATGCGAGAGTTCGTATCGCACTGTCTTAAAGCCTCTCCAAGTGAGGTGAGTTTTTGGCTTTTGACCTTACCTTGATTGATGGCATAATTAATTCACGGGACAAGCGGTTTTCCGCTGATGAATTAATAAGAACGAAGTGGATGAAATCGGTGTCAAAGGCTAACGTGTCTACTCTACGGGAGCTGATTCTCCGGTACGATGCTTGGATGCAAAATGGGGGTACTCGCAATAGCTTAGTGGAACCACTCGACTGGGAGAATGAGGAGAAAAAGGAGTGAGTGCCATTCGTCCAGCGCTCCTTGCTAACTAAAGTTGTTTCTTAGCTTGCAAGGAGTGGTAGATGAAGAGACAGACCTCTGGGAATTTGACACGATAAGACGTCGAACGTTTCAAGCTGCATTAAAGGAAGATATACTGCCTGATACCTTCCCGAATGACTCATCACCAGCAGTTCCTACTGTCAAACCTTCAGCACGATTACCTACATCATTGCGTGGCCTTTTTGATGATGACTCCACGCATCTTGGATTTGAAACTCTGCGGGCTCCGATGCCACCCCCTCCACCACTGCGTGATACTCCGAGCCCGACACCTCTAGCGCCTTCCTCTTCATCACCATCACGCACTCCGTTCAAACGTACATTAGCCGCTGCGGACAGTACAGATGATGTTCAGATGGTCAAATACAACGATTTCGCTTTTCCTCCCAGGACAGTTTCTCGAGCGAAATCGAAACTCTCCACCAAAGTCCCAGCTTCTATGGATGTCGAAATGAAAGAGGAAAATACACCTTCAGAGGAGAGAGCCGAAGGTATATACGTTGTGATTGATCTCCAGCTGTTGTCGACTTATTCTTTTCACAAGTGTCTGTTACCGTCATAGAGACTACTCCGACTTCTCCTCTTTTGCCGCCTGTTAGGCCTTTTGCGGCCCGGGAGAGGAGTGGCAGCTCATCAAGCAAAGGCAGTGACGCCAGCAGCCCCACAGCAAGTTCAATCCTGCCAGGACTCAAAGACGCAGTGAAGGTAGGAAGCGACGACATGTTATCGAATTGTTCACTCATGTTATTCTAGGTGCCTACCATTACGTCGGAACACCAGTTGGGTCTAACAGATTTACTCCCGCCTTCACCTTTGGCCCTTGTGCACAATAAAAGCTCTTATGTCCATCCTCCTAGCGGACTTGGGTCACCCATGACGACAAGCGAAAAGACCTCCGTTCTTGGCTCCCTTCCTGCAGCGAATGCTTCCAGCGCTTCCCTTACACTTGCACGGAGCCATTCTCCCTCCGGGCCTTCGAACCTATCTCACTCTGCTTCATTATCTCACTCAGGTCCATCAGCACAAGTGTCAACTGTCGGACCTCAAGTTTTGCCGCTGGTTTTGCCGCTGGATCTCTGTAATCTCATGAGCCATGACGCCACAAATGCGCAGCTGGTACGGTCCGTCAATGATTTGACAAAATGGCTGGCTGTAGTCGAAGTTGGTTTTACAACAATGCTCGACCAAGCCGCAGGGGATTCTATAGCGGAAGAGCAGGAAGAAGGCGCTATTGAAGGGGATTCTTTTACGGAAGACACGGACGCGTGGAAATGGGATTCTGTAACTGATATCGTGCTAGAGTCCAGCTAGTTGTTGAACTTTGATCATCCTGATGTCCTAATCGCATTCTTCTTTCCTGAAACTCTAGCCGGTAAAAGGTAAGTATATGAACTCTATAATTTCCTTTTCGCCGTCCTTGGTAACTACGAAATATAGTTGTGCTTGGTGAGGTATTCGATGATGACCTCGACTGCCATGGTCACATCACATTCGTCTGTCCTAATGTGTATATCAGGATTCTCGGGAGCTTCGTACGGCGCAGATATGCCAGTGAATTCTACATATAAATTTTGAGTGCATCGTCTTGTGATGGATGTCGTGGTGGAAATTTACCCTTGATTGTTCCAGCACGAGCTGCTTTATAGAGCCCTTTTGGATCACGTTGTTCAACTACACTGAGAGGGGCATCAACAAACACTTCGATGAACCCGAGGCCTCCTTTCTCATGCAGTTCACGAGCTACTTGTCGATCTGCTTTATAGGGCGATATAAAAGCTGTGATCGCGATACAAGCAGAGTCCGCGAATAATTTGGAGACCTTCAAAGAAATGTAAGCACGTGACTGCTTGCAGTCCTGGTGCATGGTACCTCGCCTATGCGCCTGATATTTTCTACCCGGGACTTCTCGTCGAAACCAAGGTCCTTATTGAGCCCTAAGCGAACGTTGTCTCCATCGAGCCGGTAGGTGAATTTGTGTAAGTGAAGCAGATGTTGTTCTAGAGCACACGCTATCGTTGACTGTGAGGGAATCAGTGCCTGGCAGTGGCAAGATGAACGAGTAACAGACCTTGCCACTAGCACTAAGTCCAGTCAGCCAGACCGTAACACCCGTCTGTTTGAGCAAGCTAACGCGTTCCTGGGCGTCAACAGATCCTATACACATTGATATTTCATTTGTGGATCAAAGCCGTTCTAGGGACACACCTGAATGAAAAGTTATGTTGGTTGACATCTCAGTACTAGTGGGGGAGTAAGTAGAATATCTTCAGTGACTCGCTGTATTATATCCAGCCCCGACTCCCAAATTCCCCATTTCCCCATGTGCATGATGGTTTGGGGACCTGATAATGTCGCAATCTAGCCTTGGTATGACGAAGTATCACATGGTAATGGGGCTACATATAGTCGCCGGAACTCGCCGAGTTCAAGAGTTTACTGTTCGGTGTTCTCTTAGGCTGGCAGCAGTTTGTTTGAAATTCTACAAGTATATTTGTATCATATTCACAAAGTGTATCTCTACATACCACTGTAGAGGCCGTTAGAGTTCTCAAACATGACATGAATATTAATCTAGTCATACTGCTTCATGCCTCCGAGGCATTGCACGTAGAATATCATCCACATCCAAGGTCAAAGGACATATCATGGTCTGGAAGGTGCACTGTATACCTTATTATCGTCTCCACTACCTCACTTGCACTGAGCACAACCTGCCGCTTCAGCTTATAGCTTTCCATGACACCTAGTTGTCTCATCGAGCCAATGGTACCTTGGTTCATATCTCAAGATCCTATTAGTTCGGCATCCAAGCCTGAAAAATTATACAATCATACCGAGTCCGACATCTGACTGTCCCTCATAATGTGCTGCTCTTAGCTTGGCAACGAGGTCGATCGAGTCATAGCCAGCGTTGTCTGTGATAAGACAGAAAGCGCATCATGCAATGAGCGCTCGGCCTTGTCAACCATCTGATTGGTTGAACCACGAAGCACAACAGTGCAGGCTTCGCCCGCAGCAACACCAGAAAATTGTATGAGCTGTAATTTCTGATCAGCTCAAAATCAGCGAGTGAATGATGACACCAACCTTATCCTCCCCAATGATGTTAAATCGCACTTCCCAAGTTTTACCAGACCTGGTCTGTCGAACATGCAATCTCACGACCAGCGACGAGTGATAGCCACTCAACACCCTCAGAATCGGCGTGCTCAATCACTATGATACCTTTCTCTGCCAAAAGAGACTCGGGGTAATTGTAGATGAGCTGCCGGTTGACACAGTAATTGATGTCATGTGCGGCGATCGCATCGACTTTGGCTTTCATTTTTTCCTATAAATGTGTCGTTAGAAAATTAAGAAGGCCACAAAAGCGTGCGAGTACCCATTCAGCCCGCTCGAGCTCAGAAAGTTTTCCTGTCGAGTCCACTTTACTCTGGCTCCAAAGATCTTGATCTTATCAGCGTCCATTGCTTTTGAGGAACTGGGCTTTAGTGTCAGATCAATACGAGATGGTCCCACACGTACAGGTGTTTGCGATTAAAAAAATTGCGTCCCCATCCGTTTGGGCGAGTTCACAGCAATGGTTTTGTCGAGAATGAAACCTGTCTGTGGTACGTTCGTGAGATGAGTAAAATTCACTACATCTCTCAGCCAACCTTCATCAAGGTATGAGTCTGTGAGTTTGCCTCCGACCTTTTTGATTATTTGGATGTGCTCCAAATCCGTTGACTCCTAGAAGATGGTCAATACTAGTGTCATTTGCGATAAACCCTCAATCGAAGCACAGCATCCACAGCTAAGTTGGCAAAGTAATCTTTGTCTTGTGATAAGACTTTGGATGACGGGGTCGTACGAGCAATGTTGAACAAGATCCTGACGGAACTGGACAGCATCGGAGCTATTTGAGAGCATGAACCAAGTTGTGTCCGTTAGAAATGTCAGAGCGATGCAAAAACGCAAAGACATACGAGCTATCGATCGCTGCCTTCTCCAGTGCCGCAAGCGCAGCAATGCTCGCGACCCGGTATCCCTCCACAATCTTTTGAAGATGTATCTTCATTGCAATCAACCTCTCTGCTTCTCTCAGCAGCTCTGCTGCTAGCACACACAAGCTTGTCATCCCATCTCCGACTTCTTCATCTTGGACTTTCGAGATGTTGACGAGGATCTTGGCTGCTGCATTGTCGAGTTGGATGGACTTCAGAATCATTGCAACGTCATTAGTCACCTGGGTCTTGGATATCTCCCAAAGATGCCGATTGCAGAATCTTGTTCATACCCTTTAGCCCAAGCGTTGATTTTCACGAGGTCGCCGACGAAAGAATAGACGAGCATTTTCAGGTTTCTCCTCAGTTGCCTGCAGAACCCTAGACGTCACATGAAGTGCAAAAACATCAATCTGCCAGAAGCCTACCTCTTGACCGAATACGTGCATGGACATGGCTCATCAGGAAACCGGCGAGAAGAAGGTTTTCATAGATATAAATGGCAAATTCACATCACATGTTCACTGAATTATATCTGAAGACAAATCAATAGATAATTGTAGCATAATGGTATCGAAAGATAAGAGGGTGTCAGAGAAAAATAATCCTGACGAAGATGTACATGTCTCGCAACTGCGACATATAATAGATAAACTATTGCAGCAAGTCCAGCAGCTCTCCAGAACGGTGATCATCCTTTGCCTAAGATGGACTTCATGATGGCCGTTGGCTATGCCAACCAGGCGGCAATCATGAGCTACAAAATACATATAATGTCGATACCAAATGATCATCAGTCTTCGTCGTGATCTGTCTAGGGTAATATATTGCCAGACACAAGCAGTCATTGTTACCCGCCATCTGAGCTGAACTTTGCGATGGACATTTGCATCGACAACCAATAAGTTACAAAATCCACGCAATACTATGGACTTTACGATGGCCACTAGTAATGCCAACCAGGTGGCAATCGTGAGCTACAAAATACATGTAATGTTGACACCAAATGGTCGTCAGTCATAGTTGTGATCTGTCTAGGGTAATATATTACCAGACACAAGCAGTTATTGTTACCTGCCATCTAAGCTGAACTTTGCGATGGATGTTGGCATTGACAACCAAAATTCACGCAATACTGATATCCATTGGTCGTTCATCATCATTTTGCTAGGACTATCATTTGTCTAGGGCAATATTTGCCTTGGTAAATACGGGCAGTTCTCAACCAGTCTGAAACGGTCATCTGCTGAACTTGATGTACCGTATTTATTTGTGATCCGATGTTGCTAGACATGGTAATCTGCACGCTGATATTGCCGCGGGACAGTCATTGACATAGTAAGATACACGTAAATCTACTCATTGTTCATCTTCAGACGCATCCTCATTCGTCAAGCTTCCGTCGTCAGGTTGGGATGTGCCCCCTTTGACTCTATCTCTGCAACTTCTGCAAGCTTTTAAGCTCGCCTCTGACTAAAATAATGTATCAGGATGCGCTCAAAAATAGACATGGCGATAATGGTGAAAACACTCACTGTCAAGCCCCAATGCTGTACCTATGGGTACGCGCAGTCAGAACTATCTTGTGGAAGCTTAACCCACTTGGAATGAATGATTACCGTGGCAAGACGAGACGCGAGGCCCTTGTATTTTGTAGGGTTCACCTATTCACAAAAGCCCACGGAGTCAGGATCCTGAGAACGGTTAAAGATGCCATAGGTGAGGCGCGAAATAAGGCGCAAGAAGGTTGTACCGCGAAGGGAAAGAAGGTGTGTCAAGCAACCATGTCAGCAGCAGTGCGCCGTTAGGTTTTGTCGCCAGAGGAATAAAATTCAAGATTACGGCAGTAGCGATACGACGTTGCTAGTTTCAACGTGATATGTGGGCTCCCAAGACACGCTCTCATGTTGCGTGCACTGAAGTGACCTTGTGCGAATTCCCGCATATGATCGACCATAGCGTCGAAGATGAAATTGTGGGCAGGATCCCCGAAACGCAGAAAACACCTGATGGTTACTCAGCTATCGATGATAACAGCAAAGAAACGTTTGATGCACTTACTGAACCACAGTTACCAAACTGATCAAGCAAAAATGGTAGGGCATAAGCCCTCAAGTTTTGCACGATGGGCCCGACCTCCTCGGGAATCTGGGCACGCTCGAAGATCTTTTGGGCAGCCCAAGTACCGTTGTGGATACCATTCACCGCCAAGTGAGGGGTGATTGTTTCCAGCATCGCAAACTGCGGCACAGAAGAGCACTTTTCAAACAGTATTTGTACGACCTACAGCATACCCAGGTGAGCCACAGCAACCGAACCCGGCGTGGGGATACCCACCGCGTTGCCCAGCCAGTCCGAGGCCAAGCTAACAATCTCGCTGCCGTACAGACACCCCCCTGACATAAAACCAAGTCAATGGCAGGGGACTGCATTAACGGTGTAATGGGACTCGACAATAAGCTCATATGCTGCTGAGATGGTGCGCAATTGAGAATGAGCAAATTTGTGTAAACAGGTCCTGTAGCAGCGTTGAATTTAAGGAAGATATTGCAGGTGTTCAACTCACTGTCTGCGGATGTTCCAAAGTTGCATATCGCCCTCATTGCTAGCAACTAGAACTTTGTTAAGATATGCGACAGGATGGAGAATCGATGTGGCAGTAAACCCGATGTCAAATTGAATAGTTGCATAGGGCTTGTTCTGGAAGTAATGATTAAACGAATGATCGGGATAATCGAGCAGAAAGCGCACCATTGGTCGATACCTCCCAGATTAGCATCCGCCCACCATCTTCCATCAATGCAAGCAACTGAGAGCCAAATAGAAGGACTCGTCGCACGTTTGCGTTTTGTGCTGCTGCGAATCCTCTTGCGGGGGTGAGATTCTATCATCTCATCATCTTCGACGTTCTGAGAGGCCATGGACACGCTGAGTGCCAGTAAATGGACAAATGACCGACGAGAGAACGATTGCAAAAATGTGTCACTGCTTCAAAAAATTATCTCACGTGACCTGCAATGTGGAGATACCTGTAACCTGGGCAGTGGGCTTTCGAATGCGTACTAGTGGCTAAATATAAACTCATCGATAGAATCGGGATGATTAGTAAACATTAAGACATCTCCCTCAGCACTCACTGAATCCACAAATTTTATGCCGTCAACAATCCTCGCGGAAACAATTGCAACTAGCAAATGCGTAGAAGAGTTGTCTCACGCGACTGATATATCTCGAGCGTAAACGACATGATGACAGCAGATAAAGAATCAGGACATGAGAAAATGTGACTCATATGTACCAGTAAGAACATGCCATCTGTGACATTCTGAGTCAATCGGATCATCGACGTAGCAGAAATAAAGAATCTACAAATAATTTACAAGGTTGTTTATACAGTGTACACACAAATATATAAAGATACGTGTACCGAGCCTGAACCTTGACTGAGACAAATTTAAGGGCCCATTACCATGAATCCTCGGAAGTGCTATCGTCGAGCGATTCGGCATTGATGTACTCCTTGTAGCGACAAACGTCCTCAGGTAAAAGTGGCGAGAGGTTTGGACATGATGAAGGCGATGCAGCTACAAGGGCATCAACATCTGAAGAGAAGGCAAGCAATTACGCTCACCTCTGTCAAGGAAATTGGACGCAGGCGCATTTTCGATGGCTAGTTCATAAACTTCCACCTCAGCTTTGGCGCGATGCATCCTCGCACGCAAGTAAAGCAGCTCAGAACTGGGATTGCGCTGGTGAGAATTGTAACCATCAATATCGAGGTACGTCGTCATCAGTCCAGCCTGAGCGGATAGCTCTGCTTTGCGTGCTTCATTCAAGGTGTCTTGAACGCCAGGGGGGACCCATGTGCTCAACAGGCAGAATGAGGGGTCAATGGACTTCAACAACAAGACAATAAGCACAGCCAAGCAGGGCATATTAATGACAGTACTGACATCCACGATGACTAACGTTCGACATTCTAGGTGGTGCGTAACAGTAAACTGGTGAACAGACGAAGAAGTAGAGCCGTTCGGGAGCGAGTGACGGTTAAATGATGAAAGCCTTTTAGTTGGTGTGAGATCGGCACGTTGTCTCCTGAGCCAACCTTCGCACTTTCTTTTCCCAGCTGCCAGATAGGCTCTTGCAGCTGCTGAATAGGGCGCGTCAGGTCTAGCAACGCATTTCGAGGTTGCTGAGAATGAGCTGACATTGCGCGTGATTGGGGCTGCAACGCCGCATATTGCTAGGTAGTAAGATGTCGTCAGATTACTCACTCGCATGCTGAAGTAAAAAATGTTACGCATGATCCATCGCTGCTGCACGCAATCAATAGCCTGGCTGCACAGCGACACTTCCAGCTGACACCTATCCCTCTTCTCTTCCATGAAAGCTCGTTCAACAACCCCACGCACTGTACCATCACCTATAGTTCTTCGTAGCGATTCCTCCCTCTGCGCCTCCAACAAACGCTCCCCAACTATTTGCCAGATGTCACCGAGATAGACTCGACCTTTAAGCAAGAAGTAGAGTAAGTACAATTCAGTCCGGACCTGGGTCGAAAACCTTCAGAACGCGCAAAACGATATTTCAGAAAGATGGACTGACCGTCTCCATTGGTATGAGTCTTATGTAGAAATCCAGCCATTGAGGACCAGCGAGTATATTTGAAAGTTCAGACATGCCAATACGAATGGCTGAGGCATTGAACGGTGGAAGACAGGAGGGCGACATCGTGAAACGTTGCAGTAATTATGTACAGGGTGTTTAATCTGACTCGGGTCAACGATCTCAGGATTCTCATTCAAATGAGATTTGTACTGTTAAGCGATTGTTTGATGCTGTTTGACGGCAGGGCATCAAAATGACTTCACTGGCGATCAAATCGATCAAAGCCCGATTTTATTGCGGGCGGCAGATCGCAGCACGCTAGCCTTCAGAAAATGAAACAAGTCTTTTTAAATGGCTTGCTTACCTTCAGAGGAGAATATAGTTGCGTGGGGATGCCCGACACTAGAATACATATTCCGTACGCTAGTCGGGAACTACCGATCTTCAATCTTCGAAGAGTTGGTTGTCGGTCTTATTTGGGAATCCGGTGTTCAAAAGGTTCGCCTGACTGGAGAGATAAGAGGCAGCAATATTGCGCGACCTTGTAAACATGCGTCCCCTGCCCCTGCCCCTGGGTGAGCCGTGAGTACTGATGCGGTGTTGGCATTTGCGTACCAATCTGGTCGTGCACGAACCGCCTGGCAAGGAGACTTGTGACTTATTTAGAAATATGCGAAAAGATTTGAACTGCACATGGAAGCGTTTGATCCAAGTAACATGAGGATGACACAGGACAAATAAAAATGGTCAGATAAATAAGAACAACGCAGGAAAAGCGCGCGATAGGAAATACGTTCAGTCCTGTCACTATGCTAGAATGGCATAGGACAAATAATATTCGAATGGCGCGAACGACCAAGACGACGACGAACAACTCTGACGAAAGACCCGCTATGTAGGACTGTCACTGAGTCAGTAATCATGCCACTGATCTCAATCTCAAATACATACAGTACGGTCCATCATGTGAAGCTGCCCTCTGTAAAAAAAAGCCTCATCTGCCGAGGGTGGAGAGTTCAGAGCTGGCAATCGAGCAAGAATCTCTGCAGTCGTGATGGATAACCCAAGTTCCTTCTCTCGCAAAGGTGGAGGGCTTGAGGATGGGGATGAGGAAGAAGTGTTCGTATTGTGTCTAGCTGTGATTTGACATCGCAGTGATGATTGGTCCCAATGGGCTTCCTGTAAAACAGAAAGGGGAACAGATGTTCGACCAGTGGTAGGAGAGATATGCTGCGATATTCAAGCGATATTGCAATGATATCGTCCACGAGCTATATGTCGTTGTAAGCTTTGCCGCAAAGAGCGCTTAGAGGGAATGTCTTTACTAACCATAGTAGATGCCTTCACGGAACAAGATTTCCCAGTCTTTCTCTTCCTCTGCATCGATGCCCTGCCGTCTCCGAAGCTCGACGATAGTGCAAGCCATATCGTATCTTTCCCTCTCCCCCTTCATAAACAACAATTCTGAGCCTAAAATCTGTTGTACTCACTTCGGACTGTGTCTCAAGTCGTCACATAACTCTGCAATTGTAAGAATACACTCAGCTGGGACAGAAATTGTATCATACCATGCATGAAACTGCCGGCTGGAAATGTAGTGAGTGCCTGTCACTTGTTGCGGAATGGACGAAGCACCGTGTTTTATCTCCCTCCAATATGGCCATCCCTCCAACTGAGCGGTATCCATCCCCCACACCTCCCTTTGCCCATCTTTGAAGCGGGCGTAGCGCTGAATTAGTGGTGTTTGAGAATGTCGGATGCTCAGGAGAGTAGTGCTGATAAAACAAGGCGGGGAGAACTCAAAGGTGTGCCATTTATAACTTACATGTCTTTGACACAGTCTAAACGTTTAAACATTGGTAGCCTAGAGTGTATTTGCGATTTACCTCAAAAGTTTCGTTCGTGCAATTGTATAAGTCAGATGAGCCATGGGCTTTTTGCAGACTTGAGTTGGAGAAAACATCTTTTCTCACGTCAAATGAAAATTTGTAACAACGCGGTGACCGCCAGCAAAGTTGCTAGTGTTGTGGGCTGAACTATTTGCAGGCAGTTCTGCCGGCAGAACTGGCAGAACATGGCAGAACTAGGGTTGTGCCACGGCAAAACCAGGCAGAAGGTAAATTATTTGACAACTACAAGAAACCATTGGTTGACATTAATGATGCAACATCCCAACCACCCTCCTCGCCTCTCGCACCATGATCAATCACCGAGAGCTCCTCATCAATGGATTTCGGCACCATACCAGCCTCAACTCGTGCTAGCTCGTCGAAGTTATACACATTACCTTCCAATATCTCGAGTCCGTCAATATCAACATCTTGAAATCTCTCAACGACATTCTGCTTCTCGAGTGCATCAAACTCTGCATCAATCTCGTCGGTTCTCGATGTGAGTGCCGGGGGAATTAAGCGGACAGTGTTTACATTTGAAATAAGATCTATTGGATGAGTTGGGGACATCTTCGAGACGGTCAAAATTGTCTTCAACAACCTTGGGAAGAGGGCGCCCTCCAGACTTAGCCATGGATAAACACGTAGTTCTAATGTTCATTTACTGGGTAGATACAGAAAGGATTTGCATTGACAACTATACAGTTAATCATACATTCGTCTCACGCATCCTCCGGTACCTTTTGTACTTCTGCCAACTTCTGCCCCAGACCTTCTGCCAACTGCCAGGTTCTGCCAAGTTCTGCCACGGCGAATGGCAGAACGGCAGTAATCTGCCAACAACACTAGCCATCTGGCAAACACCCTAACTGCGGCTGTACGTAACCTTTATTCATATTAATTGTT
>QFEX01002348.1:0-11743 GCA_003316505.1 Suillus alpinus
GGCTGCTCGGCGTCGCGAGGCTCAGGAGGAGACATTGACGAATAAACTCAATGTCGTCAAGTATGAGATAGACTCCAAAGATTCCATCAAACTTTTCGGATCTGGTCGCATTGAAAATGTGAGTTTTGACTCAGTACTGATGCTGAATGCTCATATGAGTGCTGTTCAGTTCTTGCTGCCTTTGCTTTACCTCGTGATCAGGAGGCATTTACAGATCATGAAACTCGCCAGCACAGTGATTCTGGTCGAGAGAGAACTTGAGTCTGCAACTCAAACGATGTACAATATCTTGGAAGGGGTGTCTCTGCGTGTGAATCAACTGGCAGGTGCGTTTTTAAGCTGTGTCTTGACGAATTATTTCCTTCCACCACCGCAGAATCATTTCGTCAGCAGGGTAGCGATCCAAAAGTGAGATTCACTTGGTACGCGCATGGCTTGGTGCGTGGAGACAGCAGCTTTATATAGATTCTTGGGTCTCATAACTCGCAATAGTACAACTTTTGGTACAGTCCAGAACTCACCACAGACGACACCGAATACTGGGAAACCCACGATTTCGGGAATGATGACACTGAATTGGAGATTGATTCTACAGCATTGAAGCTTGGTCCTTTCAGTCTGGGGGAGGACAATACAGTATTGGAAAGCCCTGTAATGTTTGTTGCATTTAATCCCGGTCAGCAGCCTGAGGACACCATGGAAGAATATATCCGTTTGTGGTGCATGAACGAGCTCCATAATACACGGACCTTCTTCCCTTGTGATATCCCGCCTTATCTATCGTCGAACGACAAAGAACGTTTCAATATCCTGTCCCAAGAGCTGCCTTCCTCCGATGTCAAACGCTGGAACTCATTGGCTGAGCTCCATGTGCGCAAACGATTGTTCAAGTTAGTCTAGCTTCTCTTAGCTATCATTCTTCAACTATCTGATTTTCCGGTGTTCAGTTTTCAATGCGATGCATGCCATTATCTTGTCACTGATTTCCTTCACTATTGTTTAGACTGTGACTCCAGTGAGTGTGATGAGCGCAACCCTCCCGTGCGAGATGACTGATGTTCTTGCACATAGATGACTATGGTGTGTGTGCACAATGCGAATCTTTACCGGTTTCAGATCACAAATACCCATCCGACCACAAACCGACACACAACATGGTTATTTTCCGCATGTCGCCACCAAATTTTATATACCCACGAGCCAGGTCTTATGCCCGGAACTTCTTATCCAATTTACTGCTCACTGCAGCACCGCTTGAAGGATCATTGCGAGAAGACAAATCCCAAACACAATCAGATGGGTCAGAACCTCCACATTCGACTGAAGCCACTCAAGCGGACGTGGCTTCTGCCTCTGTCAATCTGCGGGGAGATGATGGGAATTCAAGCGAGAACTCGGTGGTGGCCTTACTTACAACCGAAGACGCCCATACGTGTCCTGAATGCGGTGTTAAGCTGGACGTTTTGTATGTATGCTTTGTCTGTGAAGGTGGGATTTCTATACATCTAAAGGAGTACGAAGTTTGATAGCCATCACAGGAGACACCCCGATTACCTTATGTGGCGATTGTGCATTCCGCGATGTATTCAACGTGGTCACACAGCACCACCCTTACAGACACCCGTTGATCAAGATTAAAAACAAGGTGTTAGACGCAGATGGAACCTTAGACCAGCCTGTCGATGACTCGGACGATACAAGCGCTTTAGCATCCCTTTCCTTACGGGTCGACAATCTAGTTGCAACGGTCGACAATCTAGTTGCAACGGTCGACAATCTAGCTGCAACGGTGCAATCTCGTTTTGCTGAACAGGATCGGTGCCTTAGTGAACGTTTTACGCAGATCGAGCAGCTCGTGCATAGTCTAGCAGATTTAATGGGAAAAGCACAGCTTTCCTCGGGGTCCGTAAACGGTTTGGCTGGCTCATAAATTGGCTGGCTGTCGTGTTTGATAAAGTTCGATTCTCGTATGGTCTCGTTAACCTTTATAGATCATCACCGACTTGCTATGTCCTTCGTACATGTGAAATATATGACTGTTGGCTTCCCTTCGTTGTATGGACGAGTACGAAACTGGGAAAGAGGCGTCGTACACCCCCGAACTGCCGGCGATCGCGTTCTCACATGCAAAACATCTTCTGGAGCAAGGACATAGCGACATGCTGGTAATCAAGCACTACACGCAAGATCAAACTTCAGGAGTTCGGAACCGCCTCAGGAGGAACTTGGTCATAAATTGAACAATTAATGTGATCAAGCGAAGAGATGAATATCATGATGAACCATTAATATAACTTGCTCAAGCTTCATGTCGACCATGTCTCATTGAAATTTCGAGCTATCACATCAGGCTGGTGTCACGATGGTGTACTGCACTCGTTATATCTAGATGGACAAACAGAAAGATATACTGCGTATGCAAGAATGCAACAATACAGTATTATCATAAATCACAGGATTATCGAACATGCGGAGAGTCGGACACTAGATCAAATCCACTAGTTGATTCGACACAGCTCTGTGTAACGAGCGAGCCCCCTCCGATGGAATATAACTCGGCAGCACTTTCATCACAATTTCCTCCACGTCTTGAGGGGACAACGTCTTCGCAGCATTGCTGGTGAGAGAGTACACCGCTTCAGCTGCGATTGCCATTTTTTCTTCCATGCTGAATGGAACAAAAGGCAACACAGTGGTAACGCGGGACAGAAGTGAAGCCTGAAAGAGACAGTATCAGGGAGTCCGTAAAGGATTTGACCAGTTCAACCACTTACACCAAGGCATTGCGAGACATGAGGTCTTGAAAGATTCATGAGATCTCGGTACTCCTCTCGAGTGACGGGTTTGCTTGGATCTTGTCGGGAATCTTGGTGCTCGAATACAAGGTCATGGCCTATATTGGACGTTCCGAGCCAGATGACTTTTGTGAGATCAACATGTCGCTTTCCAGCTTCAAGGGAGCAGCGGCCTTATGTAAGGAGTTAAGCATTGTCGTATTCGCAATGATATATGTACCCACCAAGCTCCCAAGGCATGAGAAGAGAGTACAACGCCTTTGGATCTTCTACTTTCTCGATCTCCTGAGGTGGAAGTGAGTCAATCTCGCGAAATAAAGTTGAAGGGAACGTACGTCTAGCACAACTACGCATCGCTCGCCTTCGTTGTTAAGCAGAAATTGGGCCAAAGTATCTGAGGAAGGTTCCTGCACGGAAATAACATCAAGGTGGATTCCATCAACAAAGAAAACACAATAGAACCTCATACGGACTCATGGAGTACGATTGCCATAAATCATGTGTCGAGCGCAAGGTGGTCATGTTAACAGTATGGGTGGGAATATCCAAGAGACTTCCAACTGCAAAAGAAACAATAAGTTGAGGGGGTGGCTCGTAAAGACGAGTACGAACATTTGCGGGCCAGCAAGCTCTTCCCATGACCACTCGGACCTGGGGGAGGTATAACAATGCACCTCGCACTTAGCTTGAGAACATACCACAAAGCAGAACCACGATGGGAGCCACCGACAGCCGTTGAGAGTGCATACTCAACACCCTGAAGAGTTGCTCTAATACCCAGTCTTGACCAATGAGATCATACCGAACTCTTGTGAGGGGCCGGAAGAATGAGCGATATATAAGCTGAGATGTTTGCCGAGTGTGTGTCGAATCGGCTCTGGTAACATAGTATCTAATCATCGAGTGAGCAAACGGTGATGAAAGGTTGAAAGGTTGAAAGACACCACACACCTCGTAGCAGGGTCCATTCCTTCCGGCGTTGTCTCTCCAGGCTGTGAATGTGAGCTTGAAATACCCTCACCTCCCTCCGATGAGGCTTGTGCAGATGGATTCAAATCTGGATTCCGCAACGCCGATGGATCTGCGCCATAAGCTAACAAGGCCTTAACAATCTCATTCTTGTGCGACAGTTTGTCGTTGGTCAGCGTGAATGCCAGGGCGGACTGGGGACCAACTTGGTCGTTTGGCCCAGCTTCACCGCTCTCAAGCACCTGTCGTACTTCATTGACATCGTCACTCGCAATGGCAAACAAGAGAGTCGGCTTCGGCGTCGCTATCGCGTGAGCTGGAGCTTCGAGGACGGGCGAGAATCGTGGAGGAAGGCCGGAGACGGAACGACGAATCGTGCGGTTATATTCATCGACATCTTCTTCTTCATCATTGTATGCCAAACTGAGAGTTGACAGTCTCCGTGGGGAACAGTGAAACGACTGATGAGAATCACGAGATCCTGCTCGGTAACGCGACAGGCGCCATGATGGAGCCTGCTGGACTGGTGCAGAGTGCAATTGGGACTCCCTCTGCCCAGAAGAAACCCGAGAGGAAGGAGCGGGGGTAAATGCGAACGATGGTGATGAACTATCGTGAGCGGGCGTGAGGGTATTGTGAATATGCTCGTGAATATGCTCGGGTATGCTTGATGAACATGGTGAAGGCAGCTGGCCGCAAAAAATCAGGCTGGAACCAATGGCAAAAATTTACTAAGCTTACGCACCAGTGAATTATGCGATAGCGAAGTACTAGATGATACATTGGGCGAATGAGGTGAAGACGAGTTGAACATATGGTCTGTATTCAAGAAGGCAATGAGCACTACAGTCACCGAAAAAGGTATTTGAAGTACTGACCGGATAATATATTAGACATGATAGACGAGGACGATGATACGGACGACCTCGGATTAAGCAACCTAGACTGAAGGCGAGCTTGAGTGATGATGTACAGGAATTGCTATCATTTAGCAACTCACCAGCCTGAGAGGTTTTAATCCAGTAGTAGATGCTTCTTGTCGCAGTTCAACAGGAGATAGGAGCCGGTTGGTCGATGGTGAGTTCGGTGGATGAAAGTTGAGTGGCTGCGAGGCAGCTTTCCCTCTGGCAGCGTCACTCTCTCGTCTCGCTGCTGGATAAAAGACAGGTGAAACAGAAGACGGGGGCTGGACACCCTGCAATGGCTTTCTGGCTGCAAACTACAGGGACATCCATGAGTGACGCTCATACAATGTCGCTTTAAAAGCCCACCTGGGGATTAAAACGTCGGAAACCGAACGGTACCTTTTTGCTCCCTGCTTCCCGTGGCGGAAGACTTGATGTCACTGGAGCCGAGCCGGAGGGACTGTTTGCTGTAGATGAAATCCCGTCTGTATTGGAGGAGAACCATTGCCTCGTATCACGTCCATTCGAGAGGGATAGAATCAGTGGTAGACTCTGAGCGGTAGATGACGAAGATGGCTGAGCCTCGAAGGATGATGGAATGCGTATTGTTAGGTTCAGTGGAGTCTTATGCGTCGCAGAGGGCCCCGTCCTAGCTAACACGGGTGGATATTTATCTTCATGATCGTGTGCTGTTGATTCAAGAACGGATGCCGGATGTAGATTCGGATATTGCCCCGTCTCAAGGGCTAGTTCCACGGCAGTGGCCCCCATAACTGACAATTCAGCGGGTTGTGCATCCACGCTTCGATCGTCAAGAGGTTGTAGGAAGTCCGCATGATTGTCTAGCTTAGCGTCGGCGAGGTTAGCCGGGATGAAGGCTACGGGTGATGGAGAAAAACAAGGAGCACTCGGAGACCATGAATCGGGTTTCACGGTGGCATCCGAGATCGCACGACTCCTTTGCACGAATTCAACGGTCGACGGAGAATCTACAGAACCAAAAGTCGCAGCTGAGGACTCGTTGACATTGACAGTACTAGTGTCAACTAGTGATTGGTCATGAAAATGAGCTGTCTGGACATCCCGTTTCCCTTGAAGTAGGAATGCGTCTATGTCATGGGTTCCAACAATTTGTCCGGCAGGAGGCTCCAAGGTCGCTGATAAAGATACCACGTCATCCAAGAGGTCTTCAGTGCTAGATTGGGCACGAAGTACATCGCTCTCGTCAGGTTGAACAGAGCTAGCACTCGCACCCTCCTCGACGAACAAGACATTTTCCTCGCCATTCCAACGACGAAGGTTGACGGAAAAGTCACTTAAATGAGGGTTCCAAGGCGTGTGCACGCCGGCCAAGGCCGCTGGTAAAGATACCACATCATCCAAGAGGTCTTTAGTGCTAGATTGGCCACGGAGCGCATCACTCTTGTCAGGTTCAACAAAGCTAGCACTCGCGCCCTCCTCGACGGACAAGATATTGTCCTCACTACTCCAACGACGAAGGTTGACGGAAAAGTCACCCAAGTGAGGGTTCCAAGACGTGCGCACGCCGGCCAAGTTCGCTGGTAAAGATACCACGTCATCCAAAAGGTCTTCAGTGCTAGATTGGCCACAAAGCGCACCACTCTCGTCAGGTTCGACCGAGCTAGCACTCGCGCCCTCCCCGACGGACAAGACATTGTCCTCACTACTCCAACGACGAAGGTCGACGGAAAAGTCACCCAAGTGAGGGTTCCAAGACGTGCGCACGCCGGCCTCGTCGTGATCGAAGTCTGCATCGTCAGATAAGAACATCACAGGAGACATTGCAGACTCGCGCAACGCTTGCTGGACATCCGCATTCAGAGCATTATGCCACGAATCACGATGATCATTACTCTGGGCATTTGAGCCACTTCCGGTTGGGTCTAGAGCATCCCCTGCAGGGGCTGACATGTCGTCGGAAAGGGAAAATACATGCCCAATGTGGGCTAGAAGTTCGCAGGAGATCGTTGGACGCTCGCCGGGGTGGGCGATGGACGACTCTCGGCCTTCCTTCGCGCCGCTTGTATCAACTTGATCCTCCTGGAGCCCATATCCGTCTATATCATCGACATCCCATACAGACGATGAAGTGGGGGACTGCGTGGATGCAAGATCACTCTGCGGTGGCGAAGAAGGCTGAGAGAAAACGGTCTCTTGAGTCATGTCGTCAGCCGTGTAGTCGCATTCGATGGAGAGTATAGACGTATTCGGAGACGAGCGGCCAGACGGGAAAGGGCCTAAAGATAACAACGACATCTTTGATGACAATCCTCCCTCCACAAATTCGCTATCATTCACAGACGAGGAAACCGAGGAGGGGGTAATGACGTCATCGGCTCTGCTAACGATACGAACAGCGTCGGAAGTAGCGGGTTCGGGTAGTGGAGAGGGAGGAAGACTGCAAAATTTCATGTCAACCAGCACTGCTTCCTGGGTCGGAAAAATTCCTTTGACAGAGGACGGGCGAGCCGTAGACGAAGAAAGCGGAGAGACCAGTGATTCTAGATGGCTGTCAGCATCGAAAAACACATGTCCGGCGCCATCCTCAGGCGCGGAATCACGCTGAAGTGATGATGCTTCTAAGGCGCTGTTATGAATGGGCGTAATCTCGGAAATGGCAACGGATGGCTGTTTGGGAAAGAATGATTCTGCTGGAGGACTTAAGGGAGGTGTTAACACCATCCCAGTGAGACGGACAGTGGGGGAGAAGGGCTCCTCGTCGAGATCAGACGAAAAATCATACGCATCTAAAATAGATAAAGTCGAGGATGCGTCATCGTCATGCTCTTCGGCCACCACTGGTTGGCGGGGGGAAGGTCGAACGGCGCGAACGTCATAGGACACACGTCTATGTTGTAACGAAGATATGGAAGGACGGCGAAATGGAGTAGAATCGAATGCAATGCTATTGCGCGTGGAATGAGGTGGAGAACGCGCCAGCAGCGCCGGTCCCGTCCAACTGTCGGCATAGCCCGAGTCGATAGAGTCTTCCCGCTTTGGGGGGAAATTGTAGTTGTACATTGAGAAAGGTCGCAAGCGTGCGGACAGCTCGACAGGAGACAGAAGATTATTGCATGCTTCTTGTCCTGAATCGTCCAAGGGCTCCTCCGTCAAGTCATGAGGAAGCGCAAGGAGCGACAAGACAGAACTGGTAGTACTCATAGAAGAGAACCTGGAAGGCGGGGTGGGGAATCGCAAGACGGTCATTGAAGTGGATTGTGACTTGTCTTCTCCGGCCTCTTCATGGTCCTGTTCTTGTTCCTCTGTGTCATCCACCACATAAGAAGGAAATATGTCCCCCGCCTCCTTATAATTATCTGAGCCGATATCACGGCGTGCGAGTTTCTCCTGTATCTCCCCCACATCCTGAGGCGCTTCGATAACAGAAGAGTACTGGATATCACATAAATCTGAATCTTCCACTAACGTAGAAACGTCCATGAAAGAAGTGTCCGTGGAGATATTAACCATGGTGGTATCTGGTTGGGAATTCTGCAAAAAAATATGGTTCATGGAAACAGGTTGAGGCGCGAGTGTTTCACTGTTCTGGTGAGTGGTTGGGCCAATTACATCTTGAAGAACCGAAAGTAAACCAGAATAACGAGAAGTGTCATCCACCGGGCTGACAAGTTGGGAAGAGCGTGGACTCGCAGAGTTGACCACGACCGAAGGCGGATTAAAAACGGTCTTTGGAGGCAAAAACACGCGGGGCCTGACAGGCTGCGCGTCAACAAGCGACTGGTCGAGAGGGCCCTTTACTCTGATATCGTGAAGGAAGTTGCACGAATCCGCGAACAGACAGCGTCCTTGAGAGAAAAACGGACACGGTCGCGCTAGGAAAAAAATCAGAAAATATGCAGAAGGATAGAGACAGAAACCAACTTTTCTGGCGCCATGGAGGGTCCTGAACTGTCATTCCAGTGATTCATCGAATGACCTTGGACGCGGACGGTTAGTACGGAGGAATATTTGCTTCCGTTATTGAACCAAGGTGGCAGTTCCCCGCAACCATAATTGGTAATTTTTGAGTTGCATCGGACCCCAAATACCACCTTCTCCTGCCAATGGCTGCTCGTCTTCCCCAAGTCGCTCGCCTCATCCTCTTCTCTGGCCCAAATTGTTCGCTTTGCGACGTCAGTATGATCTTCTTTTTCTTTATGATACAAACTAATTCGTGCTAGGTTGCAAAGTTAGAATTGGCGAAAGTCAGGCAGTCAGTATGTCTCACTCCAAAACTTAAAAGCGACATACGAGTTGCTGATTTGAACTAATAGTACCAATTCGACTTGGAAATAGTCAATATACAGGAGAAAGGGCAGGAAAAGTGGAAGAAGAAATACGTCTACTGGATTCCGGCGCTCCATCTGGATGGGAGGGAGATAGCGAAAGGTCGCTGGGACGCCTCCACCATACTCGAATCCATGAGGCAGCGGAATGCGGCACTGGAAGCTCAGGAGGAAGTTGTCTAGAGAGTAGTCCTTGCGGGTCCAATATCGCCTCCAACTTTTACATCGATACTTCGGGGTCAGCTTGGCTCGAAGAATTGTCACCTCAGTTATGCTTTTATGACAGGCACGTCTCAAATATCCTAGGCGAGAATCGGAGTCCATCCCCTCAACTCCTTGATGCTCGCTTTTGCTTCAACTGCGGCTCGCCTGATCACATCATTGGGTCCTGTCCTGAACCGCATAATCATCCCCTCATCTCACTTTCGCGGCAACTCTTCAATTTTTTGCGCCCTGATGGGCAAACGAGGGATCCGGGCAGGTTTCATGTTGTTGAAGCTTGGAAGAAACAACGACTTGAATGGTTGGAGTTTTTCCAGCCCGGAAAGGTTGTTGGTCCCACCCTGCGCGAAGCTTTGGGCTTGCAGCATGGAGACTCAGGTCATCAGTGTGCATGGTTACATAACATGTCATGTTGGGGCTATCCTGCAGGATGGATAAGTGATACCGATCCAAGGGATGTCGTTCGCCAAAGGATTCTGGGAGACTTCCACACTCTAGTACACGACAATCCTCTTGAGGATGTCGATGACTCTTTCCTCATAATTATTGACGAAGGGGACAGCGAGGTGATCGACCTAAGTCTTGCAACGTCTTTCCACCCCAAATCAGACAGGGCTGAAACCCCAGTTACCGATCACACATTGTCTACCAATTCTGACTTCGAGCCTCGCTCATCGACACCCCGTAGGTGGGCAATATACCCCGAGACGTATTTCTCATCGCACCACCTTACTGTCTATAATGGAATGACATTGGGGCCATCGACCGTCGCGACTTCTTATCCCGGTAATACCTTTACTGCAGAAAGAAGAGCTCTTTGGGAGCAAATTATATCCGGAACCCACACTGCGAAAGCACTTGTCCCCCCCTGGAGATTGCCTGGGACATTTTCTTCGCTGCAATCGCACAATGAGAACCAACCCCCTCCCCCTCCACCCCCTTCCTCACCCCCTCCACTGCCACCTTCTCCACCTCCATTTCCGCCACCTTCTCCACCGCCTGCACATCCTCAATACTATCCACTCGCCACCGTCGCAGAGGATGACTCAAATAATAGCGACATGGACATGGATCTTTCAGACGACGAATACCTCGTACTTCACAAATCATAGGAGTATCATATGAGTCAAAAAAACTCCGCGATGCTGCCCGTGCTCAAATGAATTTGTCTTGCGTGACGACAATATGACGGATGCTAAGGGACATTAGGAGTGTCGGCGACTCATCAACTTGTGAACCAAATCCATCATGTCTCGCACACTATGCATCACCGCTGCTGACGGCCAGATTGGCCACTTCATTACCGAGCTGCTCCTTACCAACAACCAGTTCAAACCGAAGATCAAGAAATTGGTTTGCGTCACCCTCCATCCCGAGAAATGCACGGATCTCGAAGAGATGGGCGCTGAAATCATCGCTCATAAACACAGTGATCCTGCAGGGCTTGTGGAATCCCTCAAGGCGTCTAGGGTTGACACCATATTCATGATCCCTCCTGCACACGCCCATAAGCTGAAGGTTGCACGAGATATGCTCAAGGCTGTAATAGGCGCTGGAATCAAAAACACAGTCTTGCTCAGTGCGGCTGGGACTGACCTCGCCGAGGAAAAGACCGAGCCCCACCTCCGCCAATTCACAAAGATCGAAACCGAATTGATGCATATGCGGTATCAGGAGGGTATGGAGAAAGCAGTGACAAGCTATTGTATCATTCGGTAAGAGCTGCAGTACCTTTAAATTTCATAGTGTCGCTTATTGTTGCAAAGCGCTGGGTATTACGCTGAAAACCTCTTGCTCTGTGAGAAGGACGTGATAAACAACGGAAGGCTTCGTCTGCCGATCGGTGATAGGAATTCATTCGCCCCTGTCGCGCTTGGCGATGTTGTCAAGGTCGCAGCTCATATCCTGGTCAGTGAGGGCCCGAAAGGTTTGAGTGATCGATTCCGAGACCAATTGATTACGCTTACGGGACCAGCGTATGCATATCTTCTTAATTTACACGGTTCAGCTTTCACCCCTTTTACACAGGATATGCGACGGTGTTGAGTTGGCCGCTGCAGCTTCTCAAGAGGGAGTTGACATTGGATTCGCCGATATTTCTGAGTGAGCTAGCCTAGACATACGTTTGCAGTATTTTGTTGAGCTGACATATTTTTTTCAGCACGGAGGCGAGACAGATTCTTGATTCGGACACTGACGTCGGCGACTATGAGAAACAATATCTTCTTGAGTACTACTCGCTTGTGCGCGAGGGGAAGACGAACTGTGTCAGTACTCTTGATTTCGTGCCCATCACAGGGGAAGAACCTATGAGCCTCCCCGAGTTTTTCAAAACGTATGGGTCGAAGTTCAAACCAAAGAAGTGAGTCGTATTTTCTTGAGTTCACCCTGCTCCCAATCAAACATCGTTATCTTAGACGTCACACCGCCGGTCAGTGAATGGAGTTGGCAAAGCAGTCCTTTGAAAATTATCTAGTTCAAACTTAATTGGTATCGTAGCTATTAGGTTATCAACCTTCTGTTTCATTGCACATGCGAAAACTGC
>QFEX01002411.1:967-26173 GCA_003316505.1 Suillus alpinus
AAAACCATCGAATGTGGCTGCGAGCATCTTGACGTATGACGTTATATGTCCCCAAAGCCATGGATTATCAGTCGGCCCCGACCCGTATCGAAGCTTCACGCAATCGCCCCATACAATGACCTCGCGCCGGAGGTAAGCCTTTGAGGGTGGGAGGGCAAAATTCTGAAGTGGGTCCGCGTTCCATATCCAGCCATTATTGGCGACACTATATTTCCCCTGGTCAAATGGACCAGGCGGCATCAAACGAGTGAAGTATGGCTCCACGAGAGGACAGCTACTCCCAAAATTAGTATATATATAGTCGACATAGAGTTTCGGTTACTTACCTCGCTGAAATCTCACCAAGCTTTGGACCATTCTCCTCCAGCCGAGTATACTTCAGGCGACTCTTAACGTGATCCAGGGCAATTTTCGTGTCCTTTTCCCACTCCTCGTAGAGGGGAATATTGATCGCGTCAACCACGCGACCCCAAGTTTCCACCAGGGTATCGACATCGTTTGCGATGTTTACAGACGCTGCTTGGATAAGTCCTGCTGCCATCTCGCCGTCTGAGCGAGCGCCATAGCGCGAACCTAGTTCGTCAAGACCTGCAACAATAGATGAGGTCTTAACAACTTCGGCCAGTGCAATAATAGATTTTCCAGCTACGTCGGGGCCGCTCCATGGTACAATTTTCCCATTCTTTATTGCACCTTTCACCACTTCTTTCTCCCGCTCAACATCAAGGACATAGTACTGCCACATGTTACGGGCCTTGATGGATTCGGCCAGTCCAGTCATGAGCACGTCAATATCTGCTTCAGATTGAATTTGCGTAGGGAGGCCCTTTGATGCAACAGATGAAGAAAATTCCAGTATCGCGGTATCGAGTTCCAAAGCGGGAGTAAGATGCGGGGTATTCGCTGGACTGTACCCTAGCAATGTGTTAGACTGCGACTTCCAGTACCGCATTCCTGTTACTCACCAGCCTCTGGGTGATCGACGAGCCAGGGGCTGTCGCTAGCAGTGTGATTTAACACGACATCGGTCAAGTTTAGGAGGCCGTATTCCTCTTTTGCCACACGCAAAATCTCCTCAACCTGAGCGTCGATAGTACCTGGGTCAACACTGCCCATAAAGATCGAGGGATCATAATGTTTCTGGTCCTTGATGGAATATGGACTGTCACTCGAGCCCCGTTCCTGTAGTGGTGTCCAATGTAACATGGTATAACCACGATCACCTGCCTCGGCGAAGTGTTCTCGCCAGTTGGAAATTGGGCCCATCCATTTCGAGACAACAGTGAGTATAGCCAGACCGTTAAGAGGTAAGTATATAGTCTCTGGTGAAAGAACTGCGCCGCCCTGCGCAGGAGTCAGTGGCTTCAGATCCGACGAAAGAATTTGGGATCGCGCTTTAATGCGCAAGATTGGGTCTATATTAAAGTAACCTTCTCTCCCTTTAGCACGTTCTCCAGGAACTTCACCATCGTACTCGACCCAATACTTGAATGCTCCCGCATGAGAGATGGGCAAATCCACTTGAATAGGTTTCGAGAAGTTACTAGGAAGCCTATAGAACGTCTAAAGTCAGCATATCTTGAATACGTACGCGAGACTCACTCGCGCTCAACAAACTTGTTCCGTTCGAATACGCCGCCATCCAAAGGAAAATTTGTCTTGAACACGCCATTCTTTGAAGCTGGCGTGCCTGCGTCAAGAGAGACACGCAAAATATATGGGATATATGCTGGTGGAAGGCGGATATACTACGTGATTTCAACTTGGTTGCGATGGATTAGAGCGATACCAGTTGGACTCACAGATCGGTCTTTGTTGGGACCACCATCGGGATCCAATCTCAGCTCGTAGACGCATATCGGCCGCTCATCTGCGCTTCGCTCACTGAGAAAATATTCCTTTCCTTCATCTGCTGGTGTCTTTGGCGTGACTGGATCGTCATCAAGCGCTTGGAATGCTTGGAATGCGATGTCTGTGCTTGAATCTGTCTGTTTTAAATGTGGAAGGGATAGGACTTGTTTCTGTGCCACTCTATCGAGTTCCTCCGCTGCCTTCGCCATAACTGAGGGAGCTGGTAGGGAATACAGTGGAGATGGAGCGGAGCGGAGGCTGCGGAGCTTGATAGACCTTTTACTTATATGATATAAGTTGTGAGAGTGACGTCAAGACCTAGGCCGCCAAAATGGGATTTTCCCCTGTTGCACGACAAATTCACACACCAACGTCTAGACCGAGTACTTTGTAATCTAGCGTTACAGCCGCGTTTCAGGTCGCTTCATGTCCCAGCTCGAGAATCATTCTGAGGTATCTTCGTATCCCACGTACGTCTCGAACAATCGCCCCAACCATTCCATCTGGCCTCACAATGACAGCTTTCAACTGTCCCCTCTTTGCCCTATATGCATCGTAAGCATGCCCTCGCGTATCAATTACCACTCCATCGACTCCATAGCGATTTGAATCGTTTGACCCCTCTGGAAGTAACAGAAGAGAATGGAGGATACCCCTTGGGAGCCTTTCCAATTCGGTCCGAATGGGCCCGGCCTGCATAGGATCATTGGCGAAGACGAGGGCTGTGTGATAATGCGGTTTAAAAATATCAAACAACCTCAATTTTGGGTCGTATGATGATCCAAGGGGTTGCAGTCCAGGCGCATCTGGTGCCCGATCGCCTGATCGTAGAGTCTCTACTTTGAAGTCCCCATAAGGATTCGCTTCAACCTGTCCCGACGGATCTTCATCGAGGGTGATGCGGCTGCCTCTGTAGTTAACGCCAAGTTGAAAGTACTCGTGGCCCCGCTCCCAGCTCGTGCCTTGACATTCCCTGTCCGTTTCGATATTCTTGTCGAGCAGGAATGTCGTCAATTTCAGCATCTCAGCGATCACGGGGAGGCGTTCCTCGGTGTAGGTTTCAAGCAAGGATGGGGGAGAGAATCCTTTAACCACGAGAGCAAGCTTCCATCCCAAGTTGAACTAGAAACACAAGGTTCGTCAGAGTGGGCACAGACCGATGTATGGAACATACAGAATCCTGGACACTAGAGTTGGCTCCCTGTGAAGAATATCAGAACTCTCTGCAAAGCCACCTCAGAACTTGGATGCACCTGTCCGCCAGTGGGGCTATGGACGCTGCGAGATCACAAGCGTGATCAGCTGAATATGATAATGACAAAATGCCTACTGACTGTGCTGCATCTACAAATGGACGATTTTAGTGGATTGGTGAAACCCGCGGTACCCATACGCACCTCCAACAATGAATACTCTTCCGTCCCCAAACTTATTAGCCATTCGAATATTTGTTCTGCATCACAATCGTTCAGATGTAAACTTGCTTTGAAAAAGAGCTCATACCTAAACTCGGACACCCAGTGTACTCTCTCGAATGTCAGATCGTCCCTCTCTATCACAGTTCGCACCCATTTGAAGAGGGCGTCATGGTCAGTAGCAAGTATTTTTGCGTTGATTCCTCGGCCACTTGCAAATAGCACAAATCCACCCTCACCCAAGTCCTTCGTTGCTCGGAGGGCGACGCTATTGACTTCCATAGTCAGCAGGGCTAATAAACTTCAAGCAGGTGATGCTTACAGATCTGAGCCCATGGCTCCCCATATATGCCAATGCTAATAAACTCGGTCAATAGCATCAATCTAGTTCTAAAGATCCTCTTACATCCCCATCCAAACCTCCTACCTTAACGTCACCAACCAGCATCGCTGATTCATCTCGCGTCTCCCCTAAAAACGTTACTCCGAGGTTCTTTCGTACGACACCTAAGGGACAAACGTCAAGACATATCTCCGCCAGTACCATGAGCATGTTAATCACCCCTCGCGCCGTCCGCTCCAATTAGCCAGTCCACATTTATAGCCTCTTCGGGGCGGTCGGGATCAGAAACCTTTCCGATCCGTGCTTCAACATGTGTCGAGTACTGTTGGAAAGAACGGAGCTCGGTTCCGAGCTCCACAAAACAGGAGTATTTTGCAAGATGCTTGCGTAAATGTCCCTCCATGATAGCTTGACCAAGTAAAGCGTAATTCATCTGATAAACATTGAATCAACACGTCATGATCTTTTATTCAAGCCAACTTACATATGGCCGTGAGGGTGTTGCCTCACAGTACGGAAACATGGGTAGGGTCTGCAATGGCACCTTTCCTCCCACATGGTACGTCCGAAGCGGGAGGATTGGCTGCTTGTCCCTGTTAATCTCATTTACTCCAAGGAAATGGTACACTTCCATTGCACGAGGCTGCAACTTGTGAATGGAGGAAATTCAAGGCAAAGCGCAAAATTGACGCACTGCGATCCCTGCGCCTCGCTGTCCTTGTCTATGCTCGACATTTCTTTCGATGATCCTCACCGGTACACCATTCTGAAGGAGCGTCAAAGCAGCAGTAAGACCAGAAAGACCGGCCCCAACCTAAAAGATAGAGGATCAGTCAGGAGTACGTAAGATTCGCGAGCAAACTCACAACGAGCACCGGAGGGAAGCTGTCCATGCTGAAAGTCAACGACTCGATACGACGGGTCCTTCACTAGCTGTCCGATATCACAGGCTCACCATTTATATAGAGTTAGCAGTCGGCGGGCGGCCTGTATCACGAAAGGCCCTGTGAATGGAAGCCGAAGATGTTTGGTGAAATGAAATATGCTGGAGGGAACAAGACGTTATAAAAAAAGCACCTGCCCTGGCGACTACACACAATGACGACATGAGCCTTCTCCTACCATCTCACCGGAAGAAACTTGAATTCCTTCCTTGCGCCAAAAAACCCGATTTCGGAAAGAATCACTAACGTCCAAATTCTAATAGATCCTTGATTACGAGTCCACTGTGAATACAACGAACGTATAAGCAGGAAGATGCCGCGGTGCTTCTGCTGAACGACGCAAATACAACGTAATGCTGGGGGAATAAAGCAGTAGTACTATATGGTAAAATGGTCCGATGGGTGAATGACTTATCCCAAGAATATCCTGAACGTGATGGGTCTTAGATGGCTGAGACCAATGTCAGGGTTACGAGCTCAGGGAGATGTAAAAGCAATTTAGCGAATGGAAGGCGAAAGCGCGAAATTGGTAAAACTTCATTATGTCGTCAGTGAAAGAGCGTGTATCGACCAGAGACCTGCACCCACATTAACCACCCAGCAATCATTTTCGGCGTTGCTGTTGCCACACTGCTAGGGGGACGTCTTCCTCCTCGCCCCGCTCTGTGCGGGGCGGAAGTGGAGGTTCTGCGTGTGCTCTTGGTCTCCTGTTGTGTGGCGTTGCCATAACGGCATGCGCACTGGTCACCTTCCTGGTCTTCCCATCTGCGGGGAGGGGTGGAGGAGTAGCGCCCGCAGTCGCAGTCGCGGATAATGAGCGTGTTGTGGTCCGCGTGGCTTGGACACGGTTAGGGGCAGATGATACATTGGCAGAGTATCTGTTATTATTTTGCGCTGGTGGAGACCGAGAACGGCGTGCAGGAGCTTGCTGTGGAGTAATAGCAATACCTGGAGCATGATTGGGAGGGGGTGATGGGGTTATTCGCGTGCGTGACAGGGGTGGAGCTCCGGAAGTGGATGACGAAGCCCATGATTCAGCAGGCTGGTTGGTGTCAGGTGGAAACTGTTGTTGATCTACCGCCCCAGGCCCCGAGTATCCGGGGTACATGTAACTTGTCGATTGCGGCTGGACAATCTGAGGCGCATGCACTGGAGGACTTGATTGTCGCTGCATCCTTGGACCACCACCAGGCGGCGTCGGAGATGGGGAGCCATATCCGTAGCTGGATCCATTGTATTGCTGCTCCATTTCCCTATGCTGCATCTCGTACTGAGGACCCTTGATTGGCATTTCAGCAACCCTTCGAGCTCCTTGCGATCCGCTGGGGGGTTTTGTAAGAGCACCTCTCCTTTGTGACTCCTTTTTCTGTGGTTGCTGTTGCTGCTGAAGTTGAAGCTCTCTTTCGCGTTCAATCTCCCTCTCCCTCTCAAGCCGCTCATTCTCGACCCTCTGCCTCTCTTCTGCTTCTCGACGTTCACTCTCCCTCTCTACATGCTCATTGTCAGGATTGGACGCGGTCGGGGCGGTAGCCGCTGGCTGATTTTGCGCCGCAGGGTTCTGCGTCTTGTTGATGACACCTAGATACCAGAACATCAGATTGCTGATGAGAACCTGCTCGTACAGCGGCCTTCGGGGGTTTGCCAGCTTGATATGACTTAGTCTATAGATTGCGCGTTCCACATGGATGGGGTATCGAGCATACGTGCCCTGCCCGCCGGGCAGTTGTGGCGATGGCGAGGGAACATACTGTTTTGAGGATTTTGACTGGCCGAGCAAGGCAGTAGCAGCCTCTCGCCCAGACCCGTATGTATGCGGCTGAGAGGCCTGCTCGTCAGCCTTCTTCTTACTGCTGAACAAGGACCCGAAGAACCCGCCCTCCTTCTCCTTCTCCTTTTCCACTCGTTGCACCTCCTTCTCGCGCTCCCTATCCTTGCCGTTCTTCTTCCCACCTTTGTCGCTACCCCATTTGAATAGACCCTTTCGGTCCTTCTCCTTCTTCGACACAGGGCTTGGGGTCTTCTGGGGGAGGCCAGATGCCACTATAGCCTCGGTAGATGATGCTAAGGTGGAGGCATCAGGGGATGGCGTTCGAGACGACTCCTCAGAAGGGGCGCTCAGAAGTCTCTGTGGTTGAGGATGATGCAAAACTAGCGCATTAGTCGACGCGTCCAGGTTAGGTTCGGTTTGGGCCAGTGGAAGTTCATCATGTGCTAGGGAAAGTGACAATAATGGGGGGTTGGAGTTTAGCGATGAGGTTGACGGGGCTTCACCATCAGGTACATCACAGAGGTATGCTTCGAGGATGAGTGTTTCATCTATGAGCACGTCAGTTTGCGAAGTATGGCCATCACTTGTCATGCTTTCGTTAGAAAGTGCGCGAGGTCGTCTACCTGTTTCTGTGACATCGCCGTGATCACTTGAAGAAACGTGATCACTGGAAGACAGGTCACTGGAGGTGCGCGGTTCTACCTGTGTGGCAGCACGAGGCCTGCGGCCGGGCCCAAACCGATGACCACCACCATCACCAGGCAAGGTGGCCTTGCGGATCTTGGTGCGCGCAGCTCGACGAAGAATTAGGCCAGGAGGAGGAACGATGATGGGTGCATCAGCCTCATCTGGCATGTCAGAAATATCGTCCATCTTGTCCATGGCTACAGACAAGGGCCTTGAGCGGATGCTAAGGATGACCGGAAGTTATTCTGCATACTGACCTGAAGGAGATACATTAAGGCTTAAACTTCGCCTGAGCACGTTCCTAAGTTTTGTAGGATCGTCACTCTTGGATGCCTCTTCTGCCAGTGCCTCTAGCCTTTGTAAGTCGCTGATAGTAAGCTGTGGCGTATTTGCGAGGGGTGTGCGATTGGGGCGCGAAAGGACAATCATCTCATCCTCATCCTCGACCTGGTCGTTTTCTGATGGTTTGTACTGCCTGCTGAGCATTGAACGCTTGCGTCCCAAACCTGTGGAAGGGACGCTCAAAGAACTTGATCGAACAAGTCCAGCGGCGCCATCTGGGGGTGGAGTACGGGCATGTTCCTTGAGAAAGGCGCTAAACTGGCCCGGATCGATTTCGGGATGAAGACGAGCTGGGAGCCAAAAAAGATGAAAAGGATCATCTAAGCCCGCGCTTCGCTCCTCTGAGCTAGAGTTGTCTTCGTGAGAGCCGCTGCTGGTGTCGCCATCTGGTAACTGCTGAGGCGGAGTGGCAGACCAATAGCTGGATGTTGGTGATGTCGGAGACGATGGATTCGGAAGATCAGGGTCAAGAATGAGAGCGCCTGGTCCACCTTGTGCTGTAGAACGCCGCCTGATGTCTCGCAAAGCCTCGACCTCGCGCTGAATCTCCAACTGTGAAGGCTGCATGCCTGGGAGAAGCGGGCGTCAAGAAGAAAAGAGTGTCAGTAAGATCGCGCGGTCGTTGTGAAGAGGTATTTGAACGTCGAGGAGGTTGATAATGGCGGCCAGTACTAGTGAGAAGACTGGCCAAAGTTGCCTTGCGGTGGTATAAATTTAACGCTTGCCAAAGCCCTCCTTGCAAGCGTTTCTTGATCAACCGAACCGGCGCGGCAACTACGGCATGCCATCAAACTGAGTTCAAACTGGCTCAAATGCGTTCCAAGTCTACAAGTGTCCCTACTGTAATAACTACATTCAGAACAAATCAAGTTACATATGAAGCCTGGTGTCTCCTCGAAGGGTAGGTTACGTGGCACAGTGACGACTGCCTGCCTGAACTTTGTTCAACCAAAGATAAGAAAAGGACCTGAAGCAAATCCGCATGCACTCGGACCCGACGGCCGTCGAGCGGATGAGAAACTTTGCATGACTGTTATGCTACTTATCGGTTCACCGTCCATCCGACTGTGGATTCTGTACAGCAGCGGCTTCACGGCGCAGCTCCTGGATAACAGCCTGCATGGATAATTATTAGCTGCCTTTAGATGACTCGGACATCAATCAGCATACTGCAAGGGCCTCTGGGTTGACGCCACTCTCGATCATACCCACGCATGTCGCAAGCGTCTCCTTATCAAGTTGCGTGTTTAGCAGCTGCGAGATCTCATAGAGGGCTGTGAACCGCATTCATGAGGCGGCAATACGGCACATGTGCAACATGGCTAACGCACTGTCAAGGGTCTGCTGAGCAGCACTAATCCTGTCTGCTTCTTTAGACGACATCAAGTCAACGCCTGTTTGAAGAGTATTTAGATAAACTGCCATGAGCGGATGAGAAATTTTGACTTACGAGCCTCCTAGATGTTCAACTTGGGGAGCACTTCCAAGTGACAGTCCCAGAAAGGAAATAAATAAAATCATCCTCAAAAGTCTCGCGGAAAGTCACTGCGTGTTCTCCCTCGGCCTCAAGCATGGCTCCCTCAAAAGCACCCAAAAGCACCTCAAGGCCAAAGAAAGAAAAAGTTTTTCACCCAGACTCGCGCAAGGCCGGCCAGCTCAGCCGCGTCCAGCTGCGAAAAGCAAAACTCGCGGATGCAGCATCAAAGCGAACAAAGAAGCAATCTGCCCAAGGTGCGTAGCCCATGTTTTATTGATGCCATGCATATTCTCATGCGGTGACCCTCAGCCGATGTATACGGATTTTTCTACCATGCTATACCTCCAGAAGGCATGCTCTCCCTCGAAGAGCTGCATGCTATCATTAGTAACGTGTGGTTAACACGCCACGACGACGAGCTCGAGCAGGAGAGAGCTGCTCGTCGCAAGGGTCGACCGAAAAGTACTAAAGAGCTGAAGATGGAGGAGATCAAGCTCCGTGAATCAGAACAATATCGCACAGGGATGGGTAAGATCGAGTCATCATCCTGCCTTGCTGCTTCTGATCGTACTGCACAGATGTGCCTGATCTTACACATGAAGCTACCGTTGAGCTATTCCGCAAATGGGACCAGAAGGAAGTTGCTTACATCCAACTCCTACGTTTCATCCGAATCAGCAGTGTAGATTCTACGTCTGCAGTCGTATCAAAACAAGGGGAACACCATTCCCTCAAAGAATCAGTTCCTCCGCAAGTAATCGATGAAGCCATGGTCACTGATCATGACAACGCACTCCTCATTGAACCACCATTGCGGTTCGCAAGTACGATCATGATGATGGATGGTCCACTCTCATAGCCAAGGCACAAATTTGAATACCAGTGTTGGCGGTATCTACCATAAATAATTTTATGTCATACAGATCGTGCAAGCAATCTAATCGGCGTACACCAACCTCTCGCTAAACTCGTACCCTCCCATCTCGGTTTCTGTGGGGCTGAAAAGTGGACTATTTGGTGCCATCAGCATTCGCGGAATGTCCAGCTCCCAGTTCCTTCTCAGCCTGTAATAAATCGCCTGGAAGCTTGACGACGCGCCCCTCTCCTGTATCAAGTGTAGTACGACTTGATATCCAGCAGTGATTTGCACAGGCGTCGGCCTCTGCACCTCTACCCGGAACCGCGCCGACTTCAGCGCTGGCAAAATTCCAGACGGATCCTTCGTCTCATCCATTCTGCATTTGAGTACGCCTGCATTTTCCGCATGCGTAAGCACCACGCGGACGCCCATGTTCACCAGCATTCGACGGCACTCCTCGCGTGTTGTGAACCCGTCATGCGTAGACAGAAGCTGGTACGTTACGGGCTTGAACCTGAAAACACTGTCAAGCCAACGCCGTCGCGGCGTTGAGGGAAGCGTGAATGAGCTGTCAGAAAATGCAGGTGAGACGGCGGCCGGGGTGTCGCCGCCGCCGTTCTTGCGTAGCTTGTTGGGCGGTGGCTCGATGATTTGCACACGCAGCGCAGGGCGTCTGTCACCATCGTTGCTCCGCAGAGATGATTTCTTGATGATTCCGGGTCCAGTGACGCCAACAGATAGATTCTCCTTGTCGTCCTCCCCGAACTGGCTTCGTCGTTCGCGCCTCATATCTGCATCGGATATGACCTCCTGGGGCGATGAATAGTTTCTGGTCTGCGCAACTTTTCCATTGTGACGATTGCCGAATTCCATATTAATGGGTGTGGGTGGAGCTGAGGAGTTGGCAATACCAAGACGGGGTGTGCCTGCAGTGCGCGCCTCCATCGCATTGAGGTGCTCCACAATTTGCTGGAAGAAATGCTGCATCTTATCATCCTTGAGTTCCGGCACTTGAATCGCGGGCAAATTCGTAGAACCGAACGTGGGTGATAATGGCGATGTTAGAGATGTGATATATGATGATAAGGGAGAGCGGAGATCAGCCCCTGGACGTGGCGGTGTCGGTGAACAAAGAGTGATACGAGGAGCGCCCAGTTGCACGTAGTCGCTATCATCCTTGTGCAGAGGGAGCGTGCGACCAGCTGCCCTACGTGGGGTTGGAGGAGCTGCGCGAGGAGGAATAAATGAAGGCGCACGTGCCAGATGGGGTATTTGGGATGAGGTCCTTGCCATGCCCTGAGGGTCATTCCTGGTCGATTTCTTCTTGCGTGTCTTCTTGTGCACTACCTCCTCATCCTCATCATAATTTTCCAAGTGTTTGTCCCGATATTCGGTGAGCAGTCGGTAGACGCCTTTCTGCCAATTTGGCTCGGAGCTCTTGAGGCTAGCTTTGATGTCTTCCTCGGATGTGCCGTGCCAAAGCGTGCGGAGATTCGCAAGAATGTCTTGGTCAATTTCTTCAAGAGTGGAGAGAGGTCTTGCAATATCATTGAGCCTCGGTGTGCTCGCGTCGACAGGCTTTGGTTTTTGGGAAAGGTAGAATGGATGTGTGAGGATTTCAGGGATCGTGATGCGTTTCACAACATCCTTCTGCAGCATCTTCGTGATAAGATCCTTGGCCAAGGGATCGATGCCGGCTGGCATGTCAAACTTTCCTGACTTGACTTTATCCAGCAGTGTCGGTAGGTCCTCGTCATCGAACGGAAGGCGTCCCACAAGCAAGGCAAATAGAATTACACCGCAAGACCAGATATCAGAAGCGCGTCCGTTGTACTCCTTCCCCATGATAACTTCCGGGGCCGCATAATGAGGGCTTCCACACGCCGTCTGGAGTAATCCGTTTTTGGAGCTGGCCTGCCAAGCTGCCATACCAAAGTCTGCGACCTTGATATTCTTGTTTTGGTCCATGAGAAGGTTCTCAGGCTTTAGATCTCGATGCGCGATGTTGAGTCGATGACAATAGTCGATTGCAGAGATGATTTGCTGGAAATAGCCCAATGCTTCGAAGGTGGATAGCCGCCCTTTATTGCACAGATAATCGAAGAGCTCGCCACCCTCCACATACTCGAGGATCAGATAGAGCTCGCTGGAGGTCTCCCATACATCATAGAGGCGCATTATGTTAGGATGGTCGATGAGCTTCATGATTACGATCTCGCGCTCGATGCTGAGAAGCATGTGTTCCGCGGAGTCGGCGAGCTTGGTGATAGAGTTCATGAGGATGTTTTTGGACACAATCTTTACTGCGGCATATTGTCCTGTTTTTGAATGTCGTGCGATCCTCACGCGGCCTGTTTGAAGTCAGTGAAAGCGCATAGTTTTTGCAGCAACCCAAATAGATACCTGAGCTTCCCTTGCCAATAGTTCTGCCAACTTTCCATAGTCCAATCATCTTTGGGTCATCCTCGCTGCGATTCCGCCTCGGAAGCCTTGGATATTCGTCGTCCTCCATAGCGGTCAGTAAAGAAGAAGGTCGGGAGGCTGACAGGATCTGAGCGCCACTGATTCTCGGAGCCGAGTGCAAAGAGCAGCCAAACAGGAACAAATAACACGCCTCCCTTAGTTCAAGTCACGCGTTTTGACTTTTGACTGCGAACCTCCACCATCCCCTGACACTAGACTAGGATTTGCAAACAAGTGCTATTACGGCCAAGAACAACATTTGTCTTTTAGTTATTTTCCAATATGATGCAGCCTACGCCTGCACCGACATCGCCTCCAGGCTCACCAAGGCCGATTCACGATGAAGAAACTACAGTTTATCCACCTCCCCCGCAAAACAACGGCAGTGCCCCCTTTTCGGTAATAGCCGAGTTATTTGAGAAATTATCGACAGAAAGAAAACCTGAACGAAGACGACGACTTTTGGATGTCTGGTTCAACGTATGTCTTCGTCTATGCGAACGAAATCAGTCTTGACGCGTCTGTGGCGCTAGCATTGGAGAGAAGAAATTGGGCATGATCTTTATCCCGTTCTCCGCCTGATCCTTCCCCAGGCACGTTTGTTGTCACCTTAGAAAATAATACGGGTAAGCTGAACATGTGAGCAGAAAGACCGTGAACGCGCTGTGTATGGCCTGAAGGAGAAGAACCTTGCCAAGACCTACATCAAATTGATACCACTCGGCATAAGAGACCCAGACGCGATCCGCTTATTCAACTGGAAGAAGCCGACCGAAAAAGACGTTTGTATATTGTATTCCGTGACTTGAACGCATTCGTTGAGCTTTCTTTTAGAAAAGCTCTGGCGACTTCCCCACAGTTTTGTACGAGGTTGTGAGTAAGCGATCCTCAGTCGTCGAGGGAAGTCTGTCAGTCCATGACTTGAACGAAATTCTGGATGACTTGTCCAAGAACATGGGCAAGCAGTACGCACAATGATATTTGATATGCTCTTTGGCTAACGATAGCGCACAGGGATATTCAGTCCAGAATTCTTCAGCGTATTTACAATCGTGCTACTTCTGAGGAACAGCGATGGATTGTGCGCATAATATTGAAAGGTATGTTGTTCTCTTTCATAATGGCTCCAATCATGTGTCAACTTTCCAAGACATGGTTATTTCTGTGAAGGAAACCACCGTATTTGGCGTGTTTCATCCAGATGCGCAAGATCTATTCAACATCTGTTCGGACCTTAAGAAAGTTGCTTGGGAGCTATGGGATCCTTCGAGGAGGTTGAATCCTGAGGTATAGCTTTCCTATTCATTGAGGATGTCAGAGCTGATGCGACATAGGATAAATCCATTCAATTGTTTCGTGCGTTTGCACCAATGCTGTGCAAAAGACCAACCCATAAGATCGAGGATTCGGTGAAGGAAATGCAAGGATGTAAATTCATCATCGAAGAGAAACTTGATGGCGAGCGCATGCAGCTGCACAAGCGTGGAAACGAATATTTTTACTGTTCGAGGTAGGATGCATCGCGTTGTGCCAATGATCTAAGTTGACCCTTAATTTAGGAAAGGGAAAGATTATACTTACCTGTACGGACAGCATGTCGGACAGGGTAGTTTGACTCCTTTTATCGACTCTGCATTCGATGAGCGGATCGACGAGTGAGTTTATCCCGAAATTCCTTCGTTTATAATTAAAAGTTGTGTTGCAGTATCATTCTCGATGGAGAAATGCTGGTCTGGGACCCTGTTTCTGAACGCAACTTGCCATTCGGTACCTTGAAGACAGCTGCACTCGGTCAGTGTCTCCAGTCTGTCAGTTGTCCAAGTGCTTATTGTACCTTGAAGACAAATCAAAGAAGGAGCACAATCCTCGACCATGCTGTATGTGCTTACTGTTCTAGATTTTACAGCAACGCTCACTTCACTCCAGATAAGGTCTTTGACCTCCTCTATCTCAATGGCATGTCCCTCCACCAGAAGTCGCTCAAGTTCCGCAAACGCAACCTGCGCGCCTGCATCAAAGAGATTTCAGGCCGCATTGAATTCACCGCGGAGTTCGAGGGCAAGACTGCCAAAGATGTTCGGCAGAAGATGGACGAAGTCATGGCGTCAAGAGGCGAGGGCCTCGTGATCAAACATCCAGACTCCGAGTACATTTTAAACGGAAGAAACAAGGATTGGATCAAGGTTAAGCCAGAATATATGGTAAATTGGTTGAGGCGCCCCGTTACATTCACGCTCACAGTGCTTTCAGGACAATATGGGCGAAACTGTGGACGTGTTAGTAGTCGGTGAGTTCGCTAATTTGTTGTGTTTACTTAGCATACAAGCCCCATGTAGCTGGAAATTATGGCACTAGAAAGCGTTCAGGAGGTGTCTCGACACTCATTTGCGCAGTCCTCGATGATCGGCGTCCGGAAGGTGACGAAGAACCGAAGTAAGTCTCGCAATGGATGCAGCGTCTGATGTATAACCCTTCCTGGATACTAGGTACAGCACCTTCGTCAGAGTGGGCACGGGCTTGTCATTTGCAGACTATGTCTGGCTCCGACAGAAGCCTTGGAAAGTATGGGATCCAAAAAATCCTCCAGAATTTCTACAAACTGCAAAAAGAACTTACGAAGACAAAGGCGACCTCTATCTGGAACCAGAGGAGTACGGTCCACAATTATTCTGCTGGCACAGCCTGACGATATAATTGTCAGTTCGTTCATACTGAAGGTTAAGGCAGCTGAGATTACAACTTCAGGTATGAGCTAATGATTTTGAGCGCGTTGCCTCGCTGAATGTGCTATGTGAAATAGATCAATATCATTTGGGCGTTACAATGAGGTTTCCTCGAGCTTTGTCAATTCGCGACGACCTGTCCATTGCAGATTGCATGACTGCATCAGGTGCGTGCCTTTGTATTCCGTCGGAACAAGGACTGACCTGTCTTAGCTGTTCTGGAGAGCATGCGTTCCGAGCGTAAAAGAAAGATGGAAAGTGATGCTGGGTGAGTGATCGTTGATTTTCTCGGCAAGACATAGGTTAACATCTAGTAGCATGTCCAAGAAGAAGCGAAAGACGACAGCAAAGAAGGCGAGTGTGTGTAGCGTCTCTCGTGCTATTGTTGTCTGAGCATCTCTCAGGCAACTGTCCTACCACAATACCAAGGACCTAATCTACGTGCAGTCGAGATTGAGTCAGACCTATTTGAGGATATGAAGTTCAGTGAGTCTCGCTTACTGCCCGGTGTTCGACCAATGGTGACCTTGATTATAAGTGGTGTCGTCGGACCCAAAATCACGAACAGGCAACCAAGACCGACAGGAACTGATGAAATTGTAAGATTGGATCGTCTCTGACAAATCCGTTAGATCTGAGTTCGTCACAGGATCCATGCCAATGGGGGTACCTGCGTGCAGGTCGTTACATTCCAACAGCCTATTACAGTCATTTATGGAGGCACCATTACGCGTCAGTGCCGATGTACATATTTCAACTACTCTGAGGGACTGATCTCAATCTCGCAGCTTACGACATTAAGCTGCTGGTTGACAAAGGCAATGTTGACATCATCAGGCCTCAGTGGATCACGGATTGCATACACCGGGGGGAGCTAGTTCCCCTCAAGAAAAAGTAAGTGTCCCAATACCCGTTATCTCTGCAGAGGGTCACGGTCGTTTCAGATACTTCTTTCACGCAATTCCAGAACGTCAAGATTCCGACGATTACCATCAGATGGACGCTGACGAGGACCAAGAAATGACTGATAGAACTGTAGAGGAAGATGCGAGCTTGAAAATCTCGACCACCCCAGAAGGCTTCGAGCCGAAACTCGAAGCAGCCGAGGACATTGACCCTGGGCTCGCGGACTGGTTTCAAGTGGATGCCAAGCTTGCCGTACCAGAAGACAGCGAAACGGAGGCTGAATCTGATGCTGATTCGAACAATGATGATGCCAAAGAAGAAGATGTTGATGATGAGTGGTTTCAAGTGCCCCGCAGCCCCGCTCTCGAGTCCCTTGATGACGACGTGCGTAATTTGAGTGGATGGCATAACTCCTGCTTATTGGTCATTTTGACAGTCAAGCACCACGCTTCATTCACAACCACAGGTGAGGATTTCTTCATTCATGTGTTCTCCTGCTACAACAGCATCAGGACGTGGCAATGGGGGAAGATGACCAAGCGTGGGAATACGACACAACCACAATATTCAGGCATCTGTAGGTCTCATGTCTATCAGGCTGCCTGCTCTCAACATCGGTGGTAGTTGCTTTTACCTTGACACGCCAGACAATGCGGAGAGAAATGGCATGCCGGTGAAGACCAAGCATGAACAGGAGATCTCTACAACGTGAGCTTCCCATTCATTGTGGTGCCGAGTATCGTCTTCCTGATATCAAAACTCGATATGTAAAGCTTCGACCAGATTTCAAGAAACATCCAGGAGAATGGTGGAAAGATCGTTGCGCTCGACGATCCAAAGCTCACGCATGTTGTCTTGGACAAGCGAGACGACTCGCGTCGACTGACGCTCATACAGCGTACCTCGAGGTAAGTGCTTCTGCATAACTTCGTTATACACATTCTCAGGCAAATCTTAGACCTAAGCGACGTCGATTAGTGATATCCGATTACGTGACGGCTTGTTTAGAAGAAGAATCATTGCTCGATGAGGAAGGTGAGAGGTCCTGGTCGCTATCAGTCTTTAGGAATATTCCATGCTGAAGTTGTTGCTCTCAGATTTTGCTCCGTAGTGCTTATCACTTCTATCTGTATTTCCTTAAATGTACCCTTCTTAATCAATGCGTGTTTCCTCGGTCTGCGCAGAATGTTCGTTGAAGTCGCCTTTTTACATCATATGCGTTATTCTCGTATATTTAAGTGTTGTGAACAGAACGGTCCGACAGATCCTGTGACTGGTGCCATGTGCATAAAGGATCCGGAATACATTGTCAGTTGTTACAAACATTGGGCAGGGCGCCGCACTTACTCTCTGGATGCGTTCTTTTGACGTTGGCTGTGGGATTGGGGGACGCTGAACTCAGATCTTGTGCGAACTGCTTCGAACCAGTAGCATTCCCTCCTCTGTGGCCCCGATCATGCTCTAGTGTGGAGAATGGGGAATGTCTCTCGTTCAAACTTGAAGCTTGAATCACGGGAGCACGTACACATATATGATTGGCAAGGTTGACAAACATGTCACATACATCATCATGAATGATGAATGATTAATGACTTTCCAGCTGGGACTTGCGGGGTCTTTACCAAACAACATGAAGGCTCTGATGAACACATTTAAGTGGCTTAGGCTAGCAGTTTTCAGCAGCTCTCCGTCAGCGGAAAAGGCTGCGCATCTCACATAATTGTTGTGGTAGGGAAGTGGACTGACTAGAAAGTCCAGATTCCAGAGAGACGGCGGTTGTTCCGAGGAGTCACAACTTGGAGTCCTTGGCGCCGTGGGCTGTGGACGGGTATTTTTTTTAGTATTCTGATGAAACTCGGCCTAGTATTCATCCGACACCCATGCCACAAGCCGTGTTTGACTCGGAGTGTACTATGTAGCGAGCTGCAGTCTCAGTGGCCCATGATGCATCCCAGATTTTGTCTAGTAGTCAGGTAGAGTATATTACCTCCTGCACATGCCACATAGGACGGATTCGCCCCCCTGGATATCCCAAACTCAGGCTGTTGCTGTGTCGTCGTCGGATCCGGATTCCGCTCAGCACTCGCTCACCCACTTTCTCGTCTCGACGTCCCACAACCTCAGAGTTACATCACGGCGTCTGCTTGAAACGATGTTGCCGTTTGGAGATAATACTACGGTGTACACTGTTCAGACGAACTCGGTATTATCCAATTACCAGTGCGAGGGACGGACGATAAGCTGACTGGAAGTTGTGGAAACTGGGCAAATATTCGTTTAATTCGTCTTTTAAGGTACATCCCATTCACAAGTCGAGTGTTATGTCACCGAAGCGCTTATATCCTGCGACTGGGGCCACTAGTACTACAAGTACGTGCATCTTCCTAATATGCATATGTAAGAGACTACATTGACAAACATTCGACAGGGTGTCGCACTGCCTCTCCGCTTCGCATGTGTTTCTTCTAGGAAGTTCTGAACTCGACATATGCATTTTGGTGGTGTTCTGGGCACCTCATCCAAACATGGAAGCATCAACCTCTCACGATGACGTCGCGCTGATGTCCTGGACTAGGATCGGAGTTAACAGCAGGGAAATGACTCGCAGCATATCGAACTGTGCCACGATTCATTCATGGGCGTGTACAGCAGAGGACGTGTTATGCTCGTGTACTTGGACGTACTTTACAAACGCTGTTCGGAAAGTTTGCGTCAGGTCCGAGTCAGTACGCAGAGTGTTATCACAGTGAACGCAGGTCCTGGAAATCACCCTGCCTAGCTGTGCTTTTGTTGGATTGTACCCTATATCGGCGATTGGGCGTAGTTTTGTGGGGTTCTGGCCGGGGGTGCTTTTGCAACGGGCTAGAAATTGCCGCATGAAATGATATCGACCCCGCTAAAGGGCTGAAACGTTGATTATCAGCTTCCATCTTCCGACCCTGATATTTATGGACAGACCCGAGATGCGTCAATCTGCTCCTCCACTCGTCAACATCATAATCCTGCCGTATCAATATCGCACAATCTCTCATCAACTGTCCTTTGCCAATGTATTTCAAGTCAAGTTTCTGCCGAGACGCAAGGCAGAATTTCTGAAGTCTTAGTTCTTCAGTTGATGACGGCCAAAGTACAGTGTCTGCTTCATCACAAGCCGAATTACTGGTGAACCTTAATCCTTGCCCCCACGGATTACCGCGTGCAACCCCGGCTTTACGCAAAACGGTCATCAAACTCTCTTCGGTCCCATTAGGCTTTACCAGCGACTGCACGTATGTGGTGCTTATTATAGGTGACGATACTCACAGATCAGATGAGTCCAAGTAAATCCCTCATGTCAAGGATCTAAGTAACTCCCATACAATTATAAGAACGGAGTCCATGGAGATATCTTCTCGTCGCCCCTCCTTCCTCCCTGTTCCACAGTTGGGCTAATTCACAATGGTGCAACCCAGTAATATTCCTTTGGACACAGCATCAATTATCTCAACTGTGCTAGAGGGGATACTGTATGGTAAACAGAGGATAAACTATAAATCATTGATATTTTCTCACATTCGGATTAGGATTCTCCCTGCTAATGTTTATAGGAACGTTATGGGCTCTGTTTCAACGAAACATAAGACATGCCGCCAACCGCAGGATGGTTACTGTAGCGCATTCACTGCTCCTATTTAGTACTGCGGTGAGCAATCTCTAAGTGGACAAGGGAACCCTAATCGAACAAACCTCTGACAGCATATGATAATCGACATCATCCGGACAGAAGAAGGTCTGGTGCAGCAGCGCTCCACATTTCCCGGTGGCCCTGTCGCATTTTTCTCTGATGTTGCACAATGGAGTTTCGTTTACAAGAACTTGCTATATACGCTACAGACATTGGTTGGGGACGGTGTTGTGGTGAGTCCCTTGCTGGAGACGCGGCCGTTCCCTCCTGATGTCTTCCAGATTTACCGGTGTTACGCGGTCTGGCAATCCTGGTATATCATTATCATCCCATGTATGCTGTGGTGCTCTGTCGCGGGTGCGTCTGTGTCTGTTCCCCGACATCATTCCTCTTACCTGCAGACAAGCCACCGGAGCAGGATGCGTCTACTCCATCTCACGAGCGACAGTCAATAAAGAGGACATTTTTGCCCCTGGTACCGGACCATGGATCACCTCATTTCTCGCCGCTACTCTGTTCACGAACCTCCTGAGCACATGTAAGCTGCCTAGAAAATCCTTTTTGGCAGCTACTGACGGAAACGTAGCCCTGCTCGCCTATCGAATTTGGAGCATGGGGAGGCGAGTATCGAATGCGGCTTTGGCGACAGGCCTTGTGTGGCCTATTCTGCGCGTCATACTTGACGCCGGCGTCCTATACTCGTTATCGCTCTTGGCTGCCCTCATTTGTTTCATCGCCAAAAACCACGGACATTATGTCCTGTTAGACATGGTACGCATCCCATATTACGCCCCCCAGAAATGCGCTCACACCAGCACCCAGATCATGCCCATCATCTCCATCACATTCTACATGGTCATCATCCGCATTACCATCACTAAAAGTTCTTCCCAATCCAGCGAAGAGCCCTCTGGCGCACTCAGCAATTACCTCGCCCGGCGCAGCCGCTGCCGCACCTCCTATGTTGACCCGCAGCGGTACCCCATGAAGAGGATGGAGGTTCACATCACTCAACTGACCGAGCACGAATTCGACCCTGACAAAGCACGTTTGTCCAGCGATGACAACCCGCCAGACATGTCTTCCCCTAGTTCTGTGGCGAAGTTTGATTCAGTTGCTGTCTAACATGCGTTACTTGATAACTGATTATGATACGGTACGAGGGAACTCATCTTCCTTTGGAGTTCTATTCGTTGTATGTATTCTTTGGCAACAGATTATAGTAAATGGAAATGCAACTCTTCGTGGGACACACTTGAGAGGGACAACAAGTGACATGATCTCGGGCTCCCACGAAGTGGATGAATGCAGCGTGGAATCCCTTGCATTCCATCAAAGCCCTTGAATTCAATGTTCAATATTCATGAGAAGCCTGCGAGTCATTTGCCTAGCATGTTTCGATTGGTCCCAAATTGTCGTCAAGTCCACGTCGTGCGCCACGATCATTTACAGGGGTCTAACTGTCAGACAGGAACTGCTATGGAGTGGATGGGCCTGGGCTGTACAACACTTCCACTGATTACGTTAATTGCGTGCCAAGACGATATTGGGTGTTGTGTCTAACTTTAGATTCACACCAGTGCATTGCCTGTGCACGGAAGTCGTGACTCATCGCGAAACCTCCGTCGTATAATTAGTGCTGAAAAGGCGCTAACATAGCACTAGTCTCATAGTACCCACTATGAAGGGGCAGAGAGTTGATTATAGCAGTACCAGATACTAAAGATAAATATCCGTGGCATGATGCAGTTTATCCTGCAAACATTATGCCCCCTAAAAACGAAAATGATTATGACGTAATACTATATTTAAGGGAGGGGTGATGGTGGGAAGAGGAGAGTGGCAATGCTAGCTGCTTCATCATAGGAAAAGCGACCCCCACCCCCCAACTGCGTGGGTGTTAGAGAGTCAAAGATCGGACACAGCTGATCCCATTCTTCTGTAAAGCAGTTCAGCCATGGAGGTACTATCTCTTGACGTATGACCTACGTGGCACGGGGTTCACATGTGCGGCGGTGTCTGAGGGACTTTCCGCCATTACTACGGCAAAACCGCTGGATGCGAAGAATTAGTCATTTCTTTCACGAGGACATTCACAAACATACGCATCGAGGTGCCAGTCAATGTGACTTTTGTTTGGTCCAGAGTTAGTACATTTCTTGACAGTTCAATAAAAATGATGTCATACCAATGCAAGAACCAGGGGCCAGAATTGTCGGTCGTCCATCGTATCACCATCTGTTGCCCAGGGACGACACCGCCGGCGTTTACCACATCGCGGCGAACTGGGTTCACGTAATTGAAGGTACTGCTGATTGCGCTCTGTACGACATCGAAGGCGTGCTAATGATCATCAGTACCAGCGAAACATGTCGTCGAAGTCACGAGGAACTTACCCCATGAAGGTGTATGGGATGCTGGTACAATGTATATCAGGCACATAAGCATCAAAAGAAAGGAAAAGACGTACGGGTCCACCTGGACCGGCTGTTGACAATGTCAACTCTACCACTTTGTTCGCCTCTAGAACGATGACACTCCCGTTTGGAAGCAGCTGAGACGGCTCTTGAGCTCCACTGAGAATTTGGAGTAGAACAGGAACGGTGGGGGGTTTGAATGTGACATTATTGACATAGAATGTTCCCCCGACGTTGGAAACCTCGAGGTTGAGGTTGATATCTGCCTTCCCATACTCTGGGATTCCAGGAGCACCGGGATTGATCAGAGCATGCAAGTTGGTCTCTAACAATGGGTTCTGGGATGTCGTATTGACCGTGGTCGGGTCAGCCTGTGGGGCACCTGTGTAGCGCAGGATCGCAGAGTTCGTTCCTCCCACGAAGGATGCGCCCAACAAATTAGGAAGACTGCGCATCCAGTAGTTATCCACCGGCTTATCAGCTACCAGAACCACAGAGTAGCGCTGACCCGCAAAAATTTGGAGCTGATCTACCACCAGTGGTTCGGTCAGCTGTCCATCCGCTTCGATGACGGTTAAGTTGTGGCCATCGATAGAGAACGTGAAGTTGGGGTCGCACGACATTGCGACCAGGCGCATGCGATATCGCTTTCCCTGCTGGACACTGATCACAGCGAGATCAGACGCCGGTCCGCCAGCATATCGACCGAGTCCGTTGATGAGCGAAGAGTTGGCAGTGGTACCTATGATGTGGCGCAAGACAGGGGCCACGACGTGATACCTGGTGACGCGACTTTAATCAGGCAGATTACCAATGGGCCTAAAACTCACCAGTCGGAAAGTGTGATTACGGTACTTGCTGGCAATACATGATGGTCAGAGGGTTTAATATGAACTGATTGTTCGCTCACCATCATCGACATCGTACATGTCTGCCAAAGGATCCTGAGGATCATAGATTACCAGGGCTCCCCTCAGACCATCACACTGTTTCACAGGTCAGACTTCCTCTGCATGCGATTCGAGAGACACTTACATATTGGACGGAATAATGACTATGGTACCAGTAAGTGCCTGCCTGGTTTGGGGTGGAGAAAGTGTGTAAAAAAGAGTGGTTCTGCGCAATGGGGCATTGTGTGACGAAGGACGTCCCATCGGCATAGTTCGTCCCATTCTGGTAGATACCGTGCCAGTGCTGCGGCAGGCGGAGTTAATTAATAATAGTGCGGGTGATTGACGCTGCTTACGATGCTGGTACTCTTGAACATCGTCTCGTCCTCGAGCTCGTTGACTACCTCAATGGCAAAGTGATCTCCCTATTGTGAGGTCAGCACGGGCGCACGACAAGGAGGTCAACGGAAGTTCACCTTCTGGGCCGTAATCAAGGGTCCAGGGAATATGCCATTGACAAGAGTTGCTCTGTTAAAGATCAGGAGTGTGAGCTCTGAGTGTTGTGGCAATAGACTCACGAGCGTTCGAAGCCATCAGGAGCGATGACCTTATTACCTATGGTTATTGTAGTTTGGGGGCCAAGTACAGCACGCTGAGATAGTGGGTAGGACTGTGAGCGAGATACTATAGATGCAGCACTAATTGACGAAACGAGAGAAGCGATTAGAATGGGAATAAACATCGTGATTATTCACGATAGGCGGTAGTGCTCTCACTCGGGAGAGTAGTGGGATGTAGGATAAGATGATGATGAGGGGATACATACCAATCTCAGCTTTTATCTTGCAGCGGTAGCCTTGAGTGTATCCCGATTCAAGGCAACTGTACCTCGACTGATTATGACCGGCGTGTGATCACTCCGCAAACAGCTGTTCAGTGATCTCCAGCATCCCGGACATTCGAATTTTGATAGAGTACTGCTCTGGGAGTTAGCAACTATCTGCAGACGCATTGAAGAATGGTGGCGCACCATAATTGCATCATGAAACCATGACTCGGACCCAACATAAAATAAGTCGGACAGCCAGGACAGCCAAATGAGTCCCATAGCAGTGCTAGTGCTAGGTCATCACAGCAATTCAAAGCAACTCTTCAAGCATAGAAAAAGAAGAATGCAGATGGCTAGTGGCTCGTCAAGTATGCCACGCGAGAGAATCGGACTAGTTTGTCTGAAAGGAATGCTCACACGCTGTAAGGGAACTGAGCGCTAACCTCTTCGTGTATCTTGGAACTGATCAAGGCAGATTTCAATGTGATATGTGTTAGGCAGCGTGTATAATTATAATGATCACCTTGAAAGGACCGATGACATCGCGGAGATGTCATCCTGTTGTCTAACCGACACCGTCGCTGTGCGATGCGGAAAAAAAAGTGAGTGACTGATCAGAGTGCGGGATCAGGCAGTGATTGGACGGGATCCCGGAACAGCCTGGAGCATACATGTGTTTACTTGGTGCCTTCATTCCCATTCAGTAACGATCAACAGCAAGCTGAATTATGGATCAGCTAGGGGAACATTGATGCTAAAGTTGATGCATACAACAGCTTGATGCAGACCTGAGATACTGACGACGTTCATTTCTCGTGTGGGCATCACAAGATTGGATACACTAGCATGCATTGGTAGAATAAATAATATGGGTCAGATTAGCTCGCAACTAAAAACAGATGGATCTTTTATTGGAACAGACCTGAAGTGGAGAAAAGTGGTCGGATGACGATTCCGGCGTTGCACGGGAATGCAACGGACACCAAGTCGATGTTGCGCTAACATTATTGTATGTGAGCTATGTCATTCGACGGAAAAATAGCAACACGACAGCGGTATCCAAAGCGGAGACACTTCTTCGAGGATGGAAGCAATGACTCCGAACAGGAATAGCTTTGCTGTTAAGTTAGTTAAACTAGGATTAGGGCCTGGTTGCCGCAGGATGTACTGGTGGCCCATCGGAACCTCGGCGGTGGCTGACTGTGCACTTGACGCTCAAATGTCTCAGTAAAGAACGTTGAAAGGAGATGCATACTGGCAGCTTTGATGATGGTTGTGGCGCGATCGCAATGACCGAAGGTTGTGCCATTATTGAATTGTGGAAGTCGGGCTGAAGTGACCATAAATGATTGGCCCATCAGTCATGCATATAATGAAATGGAGAGTCCGTTCACGGAGTTGGCAGGCTATGCCGCTATGGTAGTGACGGTGATGATCGATGATCGTGGTAGCAGACCGTCAAAGGCAGACAGTTGAGTTCCTCTTGGACGATGCAAATTTGAACCGAGAAACCATACAAACAGTCTTTTTCTGTTATCGCCACTGTTATGGACGAGGACCTACGAGGACTCGAATGATTTCCGGCGTTTCGCCATTGCAAACTAACTGCCGTGTCTGCCGGTTTAAAT
>QFEX01002521.1:1034-18359 GCA_003316505.1 Suillus alpinus
CGTTTGGATTTCGTCGCAGATAAGGAGGACATTGTGCTTGGTACATAGTTCCCGAACTTTTGCAAGATAACCCCTGGGTGGCACGACAATTCTAGATGCAAGTCATGGATTAAGTACAACTTCAGAGTGAACTCGTTGAAAAACACACCCTGCCTCCCCTTGGATTGGTTCCACCAAAAATGCTGCCACGTGTGTTCCATGAAGTTCGAGAGCGCGTTCAAGATCGGATATCTCTCCGAAGCGAATGAGCCGGACTTCGTCATTATCCTGGAAGGTTGGTCCGACGCCCTCGAGGTAGGGGCCGAAGCCGCCGCGGCTCTCCGGATCGGTGCTCATACTAGCCGCGAATTATGAATAAATTAGGCTCCAGAACGGTCTCAAGGGCGCTTAACCGCCAACCATACCTAATGACCCCCAGAGTTCTTCCGTGGAAATTCCCTGCCACGCTAAGCACAATAGCTTTCCCGTCCGGCACACCCTTCTTTAGGTATGCCCACTTCCTAGCAAGCTTTACAGCAGTCTCGACGGCCTCGGCACCGGTATTCATCGGAAGAACACTTTCATATGAGAACATTTGTGTAATCTGCTGCGCGAACCTCCCAAAGACAGAATTGTAGAAGGCACGAGATGACAGAGTGAGTTTCTGGGCTTGCTCTACTAGAGTAGCGACTATCTTTGGGTGACAATGACCCTAAAAATTTGACCACGTTCCAGTCAGCCCATCCCCTCCCAATGCATCGTCTTTGCGGGTAACAAACCTGATTAACAGCCCTAATGAATATGTGTGAATTAAAAGGCCCATGAAATTCAGCGGAGCGCCTACGAGTATGCGGATAACATATCGATGTATTCATTGCCTTCTGGGTCCCATACCCTGTAGTCAGCAATGAGCTAAAAACGTCCAATCCGAATGGCACAAGTCCCTCACTTTGCCCCTTGCGCGGAATCAAACACTACTGGTAACGGATGATAACTATAAGAATTAAGCGTTACATCAGTACGGATTCGTGGCACTTGAACAAATGAAACCATCATCGATTTCGGCGCCGGCCGACACAATGTGATTTTGACTAGGTAGGTCTCGCGACTCTCCAGGAAGGCGCTCGTTCGTCAGGGAAAGCGGAAGACTTACTTGTGAGCACCGTATTCATGCTCCATATTGATGAGCGTTGCTGAAGTCACCTTGCTATCGGTCGTGCTGGAGGCATGGGTACCATTCCCATTGTGCTGCTTCACGACCTTGTGAGCCGTGATTTGGCTGGAGCGTCCATTATCGGCAGTTGGAGACATTATGAGATGTAAGTATGTGTTTGCGAGAAGAAAACCTGACACGAGCAACAAGAGTACTTGGGATGCGTGGAGGTTACGAAGAAGGAGCTCGACGCGTGAGTCCTATCATTTTGGTCCGCCCGAGACAGGACCCCGGTCGGTCCCTATGATGTTATCCAAGCAGGCTGCCCCTCTTGAAATTGAAATCATTCTTGAACCTGTTTGCGCCTCTTCAATTTTGAATGGTACATACTCCATCCCCGTCGGTACCGCCTCACCGGAGTGGCCCTTATGCCGAGGCCCCAAGCCTCCGACCAAATCTTGTGGAATGCCAGCTACAGAGGCGTAAGTGCCATGCCTTCACTAAACCACTTGGTAATCGGGCGGAGTTCTGCCGTTTAGACTTTGTTTTGATGACAACCGGGCATATTGAAACAAGGACATGTTGTTAATGTGAACTCCGTAGCCGGCGGCAGTACTTGGTTGCATCGGACTTGTATAGTAAGTACTAAGTTGTAGAATGGATTGCTTTGCCCTCTAAACTCCATTCTGGTGAGTGCTATCCAATTCCAAACAACTCTCGAGTTTGAGTCCCCGCCGGTTGGATCATCTCGGTCATTAATGCAGTTGGCGTAGACCAACCTGTCGGTGCGTCCATGACTCGGAAATCTTCCTAATCACTGATCATATGACTCGAGTAGTTGTGCTCACAAAGCCCCACCGTACTCCCCCTGGTAAAGAGAATTGCTGGCTGCAGTTCATCGGGAGATCTCCTGCGTGTGCAGGCAAGTTCGACCATCGGGAGAAGGGCTAATCAATTTCCAGATTAGAGGACCCTGCCGTGTTCTCTCTTGATGTTGCCTATATGACCATTTATCGCTATCAATGACGAAAGACTAATGCTGCGCGCGTTCTCCTGCTCTCGTTCATAACGTCATGTCGAGATTATTTATGGTGCCGTTAACGGAGGACGAGAACTGGAGAGTAATGACATGTATTGTTACAAGAAGGATGATACTGCATAGAGGACATTCAAAAACTTGTGTGTCCAAGACCAAAACCAACGTTCCAAGGCCTAATTTTGTTGCTGTGGTATAGTGTATAGTGTGTGCGTGCGTAAATCTCTGCAGAAAAAATGGGTGTATATCATCGTAGGTCAGAAGGCCACTCTCTCCTTCTTCTCCATCTCCCTTGGTTGTCAAATCGTGGGTTTGTGGGAAAGCTCAGTCCATCCTCGAGTCCACGACCAACTGGCACTGAAGAACCATACCGCTTGTCAGCGACGGAAAAAAACGGGATAAAAGACTTCATGATAAAAACTCACAGAACCACCACCACACGTTCTTGCCCATCACACATTCCCAGTTTGCTCGCCTGCTTCCCAGCCACCAGAGGTTACCCTCCTTGCCGATCCTGCCCCACTCCTTATCCCAACGTTGCCGCGTTCGTTGCTTAGCTCTGAGTATCCAGTTCAGAGTGCACGATGAGTGAGCACAAATTGACCAAAAAAGTTGTGATCACGCAAAACGGTAACTGGACAACGGATCAGTTACGCACCCAAAATCGTGCCAACGGTGCATGCGCGCCAGATTATCTTGCTCACGCTCCTGCATTGATCTGAATGCAAGGGATTCTACAGTTGTCTGGTTCAACATAATTAGTTGCACTTGTGTCAGGAACATGAGGCAACAGAAAAGGCCAAAGAGAGCTGTTCTGTGAAAACATGTCAGCGAAATGCCGACACCATCCGACAGCGGACAACAACTGACAGGGACACTGCAACGATATGTTGTGGATTGATTGCGGGAGCCGGGGATCTCGTCTGTGACTTGATATTGAGACCTAAAATCGTTGCGAACATCCAAAAGGAAAGTATCGACGCCCACTGCACAAAATTAACAAAAAACTCCGATGAAATATATCAGTGAATGACCGAGAACTGACAGTCCTGTCAAGTTACCTTGTGATTAAAAGCACCAACGCAATGCCCGACCCCTGAGTTCCGATATGATTAGATATCGAATACAAAAAATAGCTTTTGCTGACATGGACAGTGATGATCATACTTAAGAACGCACTAGTCCCGCAAAACGTGAGAATACGTTGTCGTGAATAGATCGTTCCACTTACAGTGCCGCAAGCTCTGCAATGATGTGTACGAGGAGGCTTGATGATTTTGTCTTTACCGCAGTAACGATACTGAGAGACAAGGACAGGTGTCGTCGATGGTTGTCGCGAGAACATCGGTGTAGGCGCATCAAAGCTAGAGTGGTGGGAGTTCCCGTGGGATGAGGGTGGTGTAGGACCTGGGACGCGCATGGATTCGGTATCGGCGGGTGTGTTCGTGATATGTGCTTCGTCAGGGGTAGATGTGCCCTGGTGATGCGGAGTCGAATGATAAACCTTGTCTTGCTTAGCCGCTGCTGGAACGGCGGAGAGCGTCACAGGCACAGTATTTCCTGAATTCGATAACGCCGAGGTATGATTAGATACGTCGACCGTAGGGGACAGAAGCTCGTAAGACATTCCACGAGTGTCACTGAAAGTTGTAGACTGCTGCGCACGCACGGGCCGCTCGAGTTCGATCTTTTCTACAAACTTGAGAAGAAGTAGTTGGTAAACATGTATAACAAAGGACTGAATACTGCATACATCTGCTGCATACCCTGGTGGTGTGGTCACGACCTGAGGAAACGCAAAGATTTAACGAAGCCAGTACCATTGAGATCTGCCAACCAACCGCGAAATACGACCATAAAACCATCAAGAGAAGGACGCAGAATATTACCAAAAACACGACTGAAAGATATACTCAGTGCTGATGGCATGGAAAGGCAAAGATGTACATACTGCCGACAGTCGGACTTCCCAATGCACTCTGATTCTTTACAATCATATCCCTACAGAATATACCAACATATACATAGGTCGTATATGCAATCAAAGCTAATGTCAACCCAACGGCGACCTTGAGAACGATCCAGGGTTGGGGCTTGTGAGCTCGTCGGTCGTGTGCTCGCAAGCGTGCCTCTTCTACGACGCCACAACACGTTCGGTCCGAGCGTGACATGGCAAGTATTTGATGAACCGATGGGATAGAATCAGAAGAGATCCGAGGGGCTTGCAAGAAGTGGCCCCACAAGTTGCTCTGTGGTTGAACGAAGAGTACAGGATGACGTAATCTATAGCTTCAACATTTTGTTCCTGAGTTGCATGTGTAGGCTCTTGTCGTCATTCCAATCTATTACAGGGACACTCAGAGTTTGGGTGCACACGTCGCGCACAGTGGCACACACACACGTGCACACCACACACGCCTAATATTATATCATGACGCGCCATCCATCCACGAAAAAACATTCATACATCCATCTTTCCATCAACCTACCATGTGTAGATGCTCTAAGACTCAGGAAATCAATGCAGGATGGTCTGGCGGAGACATTTGGCATCACAGCATCCGGCACCTATCTAGATATCCTCTGGATTGCTGAAAGTGGATCAGAGGTCGTCATACGCCTCTCTATAGAGTCAGTCATGAATATAGTACTTATTTCTCTCGGTGACAAAATTTTACATCAGGGATGCTCCAAAGCTTATGGCCGCCGTGGTTATAACACCTGCCTCACCAAGGTTCTCGATGATCAAACAAACAAATTTCCTCCCATCTTTACTGTCAAAAGGGAGGTTTACGTGATCCCGATCAAATTCTCAAGTTCCGCGACCTGTTACTCGCAACCAGTCGTTTTTTCCTTTTCTTTGCAAAGCGCATCAATGGACCGATGCAACGGTACACCCCTTTCTTTCCCATCGGTATATATGGTGTACTTTGCACAGGGAAAGATACTCTACTTGAATTTACGAACTGGCTGCCTCACATCTTGGTCATGCTACCTCTGGGGTCGGGACTTTTCCCACTGACCTTGCCCAAGCCACGAAGTCGTCTATCGCCGACGGCCATGCAGCTGCGGAACACGTATGTCAGCATTAAACACTCAAGGACAGAATGAGGATTCCCACCCTCCGCATCATGTGTCAAAAATTGGGAATCAATCGAGCGGATAAAATCAAACAGCTGTTATTGATCAGTCGAGGCATAGATAGCCTTGCTTGACCTCTCACCATCATCCACGTATCTTTGCTCACACCCTTACCCCCCTTCTCAGTCAAGAACTGGAACCACCATTGCGTGTGCTCATCTGTCCACCCGGAACTTCCCTCGCCATCCATGTTTACATCTTCACCTGTCAAGTCGTGTTTTAGCGCGCCGCCTGTCAGACCTGTTGGAAGTAATAGATCCCAAAATGCCAGTGCCGTGTCGATCGCTAAAATAATTTATAACTTTCTCCACCGTTCAGCGGCAAGGTCCATGCTTACCTAGACTCCGTTGTCCTTCCGTCCGAGCGAAAGTGAACGTGTGATCGTACACCTTATGGAAATAGGTTGTATCTGATCCCAACTTTGCCCGCAGCCGCGTCAGAGCATCCTTCATGCCGTCAACTGTATCACAACTGCACAGTAAAATTAGCTCGGCCGTCCATTGCCGTCCCGCTGCGGAGATGAATGCGGGCGTACTGACCCAAGTCGTGACCATCCCTCCACCCAACCTTTCTTATTCCACTCCCCGACTTTCGGAGATTTCAGTTCGTAAGCGACTGCGAGCAGAACAACATTCTCCGGATCTACGTTGAGATCCTGACACAGCTGAATAGTGCCGTCTATTGAAATTTCATCTCCAGTTGGATCTGTACAACGATTGTATTTCAGTGACGGTCCGCTGGCATATGTGGGTAGTACTCGCCTTTGTATTTCTCGAACAGGGCATTCAACTTGCTTGTTGAAGCAACAGTACTAGTTGGTCTGCCACCGCCTTCTTGAAAAAAGGCGTCGATTGCCGCGTCAAGCCGTCTCTGGTGCTTGTCAAGATATCGCCTGGCATCTTTCGGACTACAAAGGGGAAGATCAATATCGTCGGAAGGGGCCCGACCAGCAACAATTCGTTGGATCGGATAGACACAAAACTCACGATGCGCTTGTGATAGAGCAGAATTCAGATACAAGTGCATCCTTTGAGGCTTTAGACTAGAAGTACAGTCAACGCATATCAGAATCACTGCTATATCATGGTAATCTGAATTGATCCAGCATGGTTAAACACTGACCATTGTACACCCGATATTTGATACAAGGAGGAACAAAAATTCTGCGTATCGCGGTACTATCGATTGTGCCGTATACCACACTCGAGGTGTTAATTACGATTCTACAGAACTCGGGAGATCGTGTTCGTTCGCGGTTGGAGATAAGCGGCATTTGCCGGGCCGCTGAGTTCATTTACCCAAGCAACTGACACGACGTGACACTTGTCTACCAGGAGTCCCGTTTGCCGCGGTACAACTAGTACGCAACAGCATCATAGGATGATAGCGTGCGTCAACGTTCTCGTTTGTTTTAATCACTAGGCTCGAACAACGGGCTCAAGCCGATCACGCCGGTCCTCCCAGTCACCCTCACGCGAATATTTGGTCATATTGCGTCCAAACGAATTCGACGGTTACAGCTGGCAGTACTAGAGTTCACCGCGTTGATATGAGTCAGGGATGATACTCATCTTCCATTTGATCGGACGAATGGAATGAGGACTTGGAGCTCGGCGAACGATGATAATCTCACACCTTGTGCACATTCCGTTTTGGTCAGGTGGCCGTCGACTCATTAATTAGCGCCCTGTTGCAAGACGTATTCAGTCAAGTTGCAATCGAGGTGAGTAGTTCCGTTACCTCCTAACTGTAGAAGTACCCTAGAATGGCAAACGTCATGATTTCTTTCCCCGCATTGCACAGCATCGAGGTCTTGAGATTTCGATCATCCGCCGTTCGTCGTACTAGTACTATCGCGACGTTGGTGCTGACATGTGTTCCCTGCCAGCTGGCAAGTAAGTCAATGTAACGTACTATTTCAGAGGATTTCCCACCCCCCGAGAATATCCTCAAGGATTCAGTCCACATGTATGCATCACCGCCAGAGCCCGGGGAATCCTGCCTCATGACGGCCATTCTATCTCCCGCATTCACTACTTCACCTCCATTAGTAGGTGACGTTTGTGAAATGATATCGCCTTGTCACTCGCCTACTTGGTAGTTCCATGTCACTTATCTCTCTTTTTCCCTTTTAAGTTGCCTCGTGGCTGATTCCCAGCGCTTATCAGCGAGCCATCTCATTGTAATGTATGTACACATCTGTCTTGGCGGATCATAAATAAGTATTAAATGAATCATTGGTGCTCAGGCTGGTTCGGTTCAAATGTCATTTGACACCGGAATGACTTGTGTGTCATCCCTTCCATTCCCTGGGCCAACCATTTTTAGGGGTTCTTCTTTATCGATCGACGGACATGTGTTGTCGGAAACAGACATCATCGTACGCAGGTTTGCCATCAGTATCGGAAGCACTATGTAACAACATGTTCAATATTAATGTCAAAATGCACGTTCCTCGCCTGTTTTATTTCGGTCCTTGTTGGATTTTCACGGACGATGACGGGCGGCAGAAGGGATTAAGTTCCCCACAATCCCGTTTCGAACGGGTCAATTGACAATCGTTCACGGAATATTCTCAAGAACATCGTGAGAAGAATACAGGCACGTGCGGATCTCAATCGATATTCTTGATTCCTATTGTTGTCTTCCTTCCCTTGTCAGGCAGGGTTTGTCTGATAAGTCGCAGGTGTGGGCGGCGAGGCCTGACCTGGCCTGGACAAGTCTACAGTTATATCCTGAAAGCTGGATCGGAAACCGGACCGATATCGGGTGCGAGCCATATGTAATTCAAGAGAGCGTCCCCAGCCACAGCCACAGATATCCATGTCAAGTTAAATAAAATAAAAAATAGTCATTTCCAAAGCAAGCATGCCATGGTCTCATTCTAGCCAAGTCCCAGATCCCGAACCGAGATCTGAACGGACGAGATTAATAGAAGTCATGGGCATGGCCTTGGCCTGTGTTCCTAACGGATCCCCGAGGGAAGTGTCGGATATTTGGCAGAAGTGTGAAACGTTTCGGTTGGGGCGTTCTCCGGATCTCTGACCATTGTCCGGTACCTGCTACGATTATGTATATGTGTACGTATGTGTATGCTTTCCGGCAATCATCGCAAACCGAGGCGTATACCTGCGTATATACCCACTGTAAGAAGCCTACTTGACATCGGGAAGGGCCGGATTTGGCTCGTAAATAATTACAGGACAGATAGACCGTGGGTTTGCGAAAACGTCGCCGATAATAGAAGCGTTATACTTCGTATAACCTCTCGGTATGTGGTGACTATGGTATTGTGGGACGATGTTGAGTCGGCGCAAGATTGTGAAGTGAGTCCAATAGGAACCATTATCGGATCAACCGAAGAACCTATGTCGCGATCTGACTGAAACGTTAGCTTGAAACGTATTTGCTTGGAACGGGATAACTCTTACTCATCAATTTCGAACGACGATACGCTTGGTATGCTTCCCAGCTCGCCGGCGATCTGCATAAGGTGTTGGCCTCCGCCAGGCATCATCTGAATCTTCTCGGTAATCCTCTGTAGCAGGTATTTCCACTTTTGCGCCAGGAACGGAATGAACATCATGAGGTGGACTACGTAAACCGACGCCACTATGATGTGATGATGAATGGAGATTGAGAGGGGGTTGAGGTGGTTGGCCGTGAGGTGCCACGGGAAACATGGATGGTGGTTGGGCGGAAGTCGGCATTGAACGGGAAGACCGGGGTTGCTTTGAATGATGGGGATAGGGACCCATCGGGGAATCAATTGGTGAATGGTGTTGAGGGTGTGGCGGAAGCTGTGGCCACGAGCGTGGTGCGCCACTTTGTGGCGGCTCCCTAGATTTGGTGCCGTTATGGATATCATCTTGCTGTGGTACATCGATTTCTACACGAACACGGACGATCTCTCTGCCGGCTTGTGCGAAGAATGCGCGCTCCTGACGCTGGAAGAAACCACTTGTAGGGCCAGGTCTCATTTCTGCGAAGTTTGCTGGTGGTGCAGGAGGGAAAAGAGCCATAAGCTCATGACCTGTGGGTGGTGCAGGGTACTTTCTGGGTGTAGAACTACCATCCTGAGTTAGGTTCACATCTTGATGGATATCAGAGGATGAAGTACTGGAGGTTAAAAGTGAGCATACCACGCAAGGAACTTGGAGAGAGAGGTCTCCTTGGTGCGCCTGATTGTGGTGATGTATGAATTGCTGATGATTTGTGAAGGGGACTATGATCTCCTGCAGTTGTGGTAGAGGCGCTTGAGGGTGGGGAGGGAGAGTGGTCTGGTACAGGACGAAGATGGAAAGAAGACATTGTGTGGATAGGATTGCGATGAGATGAAGGGAAAATGGAAGAAGAAGGATCTTATATAGGTTGACGAACCGAAGAGATAATAGTGGCCGTAATTGATCGACCTCTAAAGAGATCGAGTATGTATAGGAAGGAACAAGTCCATCCCAGCGAAACTTTGAATATTTGATTCCGTGTTAAGCGAACGTCAAGTAGTAATACTCTTGATTAAATTTTTATATCTAGATTGATGATATCCCTAGGTCGAAGTCACCTCGTTTTTTTTGGTAACTTTATACCTGAAATGGTTTGAGCTCACGAGCATCACTACTTCCCCCCCTCGTGGGTCTCCCCATACTTATCTCCCATACAATTTAATTTTTTTTTACCCTAATTCGGTCCCAGCACCTGGTAGCCCACCTACAATGTACCAGGGCTACACTAATGATCGTGCGAAGGTATGATGCTGGGAATCTCTTTTCTTGGTTATTTATTTTCATGAAAACAACTTATCTCGTTTCAACTCGAACATGTAAATTTCCTCTCTCCGATTGACACAAAAGGTATCATATCCCGATGGTTCTCATGTACGTATCGCATATCTCCCGCATCCTTCATACATGATACGCTCGATACCGTCGTTCACTCCATTCAGTGCCTGTGCCGTTCATACCCTCTTTTACAACCAGATCTCTGGGTCATTGATCGGCGGTTCATTGCGTGCCTCATAACAGGTCTTATTGCATATCCGGACCTATGAGAATTCAATGCGGCCTCTGACGTCGCCGAATACAACTTTTCAGATAAATAATCTCACCATACATACCGAAGCCCTGCTACCTTTTACGTTCGTAGACGACCATTAACCGTTGCTGAACAATCCGGCTCCCAGGATTGTCTTCCTTGACGCTCTATTCGCAACCCGTCGGGAGCGCTTGTGTGTTCGTCGTCACAGCTCCTGCAGGCACCTATCCAATTGGGGGTTCTCTCGCATCCCTACTCCTCGCCTGTAGTTTAATGAATGTCACGATCATCGGGTTCACAACCATGACGATGGGCTTTGATGCGGACCCAGAGTCGTAAGCAGGGTTCGCGGCTAGCTCTAACGACATATGTACCCATCCTGCATAGGTGGGAACAACAGCTGGCGCTACGAAAAGCAAGGAACCACACCCAAAATGGGATACGGACTGAGTCGCGAACGCAGTTGGAATCCAATCTGTGGCAGGGTGCCCTTCATGCGCCAGCGCTCAGGAGGTTCGGCTTCTTGGTGTTTCCCTTTTCCTAATGCCTGGGTATAGGGGGAATAGGTTTGTTATCTGTGGAGTACAGGCCTATGACGCTCAGTCCAGATGAACGCGAGATCATACCATCAAGTCAGCTTCATCATTAAAAGCTTCCTTAATGAGCGACTGTTAGTTAAAGTATACCATGAGTTTCAAAACCTTCCAAGCCTCGTTCTAGTTTCCCCATCATGCGTCACCTATTGTCACCCTTCCCCTTCCTTCTCAGCAGGCTCATAAGGTAGTACTAGTCCTAAGGTTCAAGATCGACCGTCCAGGGTCCAGGGTGCCGATGTACCGATGTCATCCTCAATTCCGCTGGGATCCTAACTTCTGCGGTTCGCTGGCAGTTGCATCAAAGTGCGATCCTTCAGGCCAGCTTCTCTCTTACGTAAGATTTTCTCAAGGAACGCCAAGTTTACCAAAACCAACCACTTGCAACAAAACCACCATGGTCGAGAAAACGCTTAGCACGGGGACTTTGAATCTGCGTTTCATGCAAAATGCTCGGAGAGCACAACAGTTATCCAGTGTCGAGCTCGAGAAAGCGCACGTTAAAGATGATGCTGAATGGGAAGTGGCGCCTGATATTCGTAAAGCTTGGGGATTGGCAGATGGAGGGTCCAACTCAGATTCGTGAGTTGCGCGTAGTTATATTTTGTGTCCTTATGGCTTCAGCGAACTTTGCGACAGAAATGACGATCTATACGAGAGATCATATATGCCTTTCCTCTTTCCTTCTGTTTCTGAAACGCCCAGTGCTGCAGAGGAAAATGGAACTTCATCTCTTAGCAGTGTCAAACCCCAAGGACGTCGCAAATTCAATAAAAACGGAGAAGAGGTGAGTATCCCCCATATCCCCAGAATCGTGTTCATGCCCCGTCATCATTAGTCATCCAAACCTCCAGAAGTGCGGCCCGCTGTGGTGGACGTTCACCCTGATGAAACTAGGAAAATCAAGATCAAATCGATATCCAGCTCAACCAACACACTTGCCAAGCCATCAAAGAAGCTCAAGGAGCCGGCCAGCCGGGTGATATACGACAACAGCAACGTTGGCGTTGACCTCCGTTCCTTATCTTCAAACCGCACGTCATCAACACCAAAGTTAACCAGCACCGCGTTCATGAAGCCCGCTGGCGTAGACGACCCTTCTTTAGCCCCTTCGAGCAGGGATGCACCCTCAACTTCTGCCGCCTCTTCCGCACGAAAAGGGAAGAGAAGACAGGATAACGCAGAAGTCGAAACCACGGAACTGAAGAAGAAGAAAACATCATTCATCGAGTGATCGGACCGTCTGGAGTACGTGATGATCGCCCCTCAGCGCATGCTTTGCTGCCACTCCGGGACGCAAAACTCCGCATGAACTCCCGGTCTATTATGACCATCACGACGCACACATCATACGTTCCATCGCTTGGAATTATCGATATCCATCAGCGCCATATTTGCTCTGCAGTGTTCCACGCTTTTACTAGAGTTCGGAATGTGGTTATTGTCATGCCTACTTATAAAAGTTTCTTATCGCATGCGAATTGCTGGAGCGATGTGTAACTGGATGATGTTGACATGGCCAATCAGATTGGTTCGGGAGGCTCAGGAATGGGTGAGGAAAATTTAATGTATGAGATGGCCCATCTGACGAGACTCGACCATGCTACACATCGCGGGACCATGCGGAACGGTACCTTGACTTTGCGAATACGGCCGGTTCTCGATTCCTGAGAAAGGTAAGACGTGAGAAGCACTGTGCTTGGCTCCTCTAGGCCCTGCGGGCTTTCCAAGGGCGGCAAGCAGCAATATTGTATTGTGTCATTCATCACTTGCTCGTCTTGGGCAGATTTTCATTTTGGATTTTAATCGCTGCAGCCCCACTCCGCGGCGCAACGCACATACAGTATGGCAGAAAGTGTCAGCTCAGTTGCTTCCAAGTCGTCGCCTGCGCGATGCGGCAAGTACGTTTACAGCAACGGGAGAACTTGGGAGAACTTCCAGCGCTACCGGGAAACAGGCGCGCTTAATAAAATAACGCTCAATTCAATACCTTTGGGTAAAGGCTCAAACACATAGATAATAGAACACCCACAGCGATTGGTCAAACGCGCCGCAGACGCTCCCACATGGCAAGTAAAACAGACCATCCTACGTGTACGCAGTCTATGGTATCCCGAACTTCACCGTCTAGTCTCAGTATCACCGCTCTTTTCTAGATTTAGCTTCTATTCCTTCCGCCGCTGTCGGTGCCGGGAGATCCATCGATGATCCACCGTTGATATGGCATCATCGGAACCGGATCCTTGTCATCATGCATACTATCTTGAGCCTACGTCCCGTTTCATATCGGTCGAGTGGAATGTATAGCTGAATACAGTATAGCCTATCTATGCCTCATGGTGGTGATTGGTTCAGGGCGCACTACATATGATCTTTTTCTACTCTCGTCCACTGCTCCATCAATATCAATTACTGTAGGATAATTGTAGGAGTCAAAAATAGGTGAACAGATTTAATCTTATCATCGAGACCTCCATTTTATATTCGTCCTGTTCGTATGTAGATGAGATGCGATGGTAGATTGTGGCAGAGTGAGAGTGAGATAATGATAATCCGGTTATACTATTAATGTTGCGCCTATCCGCATGTGCTCTAGGATGGTACTGATAATGTAGTGCGGTTAGCATCTCGGGTATAGTAATATCGACTGTACGAAGGCGGACTTGTCATCTTCGCCTCTAGTTCCCCCCGCTCATTCACTTTGACACTAGAACCCCCAATCCCCAAATCACTCGACACGGAAAAATAAGCGGTGCCGAGGGAGGCGTTCTTGCTCAACGTAGACGCTATGGACGGCGTCCACCCAAGAGACGAACGCGGAGATGCAGGCGTCTCTGAAATCCTCGAGAAGCGGGAGCGAGCCATCGACAGCGCGGCTTCTCGAGACCCGAATGACTCGATGGTAGCCATCCGCCGTACGAAACCGCCCATTATGGGTATCAGTTCGTCTTCTAAGCCGTCATCTATGGTCGTCAGCGGTGATACGGGCTCGATAATATCTGCCCGCGCTGTAACTGCCGCGGGCGATCGAGGTTGTTGGGTAAAAATGCCATTAACATTAGCCGCCGCCGCCGGGTTGTGGTTGTGGTTTTGCGCGATCGAAGGGGAAGGGTTATAGATTTCCAGATAGGGGTATGCTGGTTCAGACGCCCCATATCCGTAAGAATACACAGAGTCAAAATCACGGCCGCCTGGCTCCGACATCAATGGACCCACAGAAAAAGACCTGTGCTCTCCCATCGGAGACGCGTTCCCGAGTTCGCCGACGCACACAGAGTGGTCTAGGTCTGAAACTACCCGCGACGAGGCACCAAGACCAACGGCATACACTTCCGTGCATCCCTCAGGATCCCAGGCACCGGGCGATGTGTCCGCATTCCGCAAGATATGTTCACTCGAGATACGGTTCTGCCGGCGGAGCGTGCGGGGTGTGGGTGTGGCGGAAAGACTATTGTGCCTTTGATAGTTCGCTCGACGGTCTTTTATTGATAGCCGCAAATTTGTCCAATTTCGCCATATCGGGTTGGAGGTTGGAGATGCGGGGTTGGATGATGTGGCTAGCGTGGTTGGATGAGAATGGGAGTGGGAGGGTGATAGGGAGGGTGCGAGGGTGATGCTCGAATTAGTGAGTGCTAACGTGGAGCTAGACCGGCCGAGTGCAGCCTGGGAACGCATTAGCTTGTTGAAGTGCGTTCTTGACGATGAAGGGTCGATGGTAGATACAGGCGAGTCAATGGTGGATACAGGCGAGTGCACAACATCTTCCGAGGCCATTAATGGAGGGTAGTACATCCCTCTTGTATATCTCGAAGGATGCCTCGCTTCGAAATATGCTCTGAGGAAATACAGGTACAACAGCTGAAGGTAAGGAATGTTCATCAATTGGAAACACCTTTGAAACTCGAAAACGAGACTGACGATCATGATCAAAGTAGCAATAACCCGCAGAGACGCAGCGATTGTCCAAGCCGCAAGACTTGCTGTGCGACAGTGCGGTGACGATGAATCCACGGTAAGAGAACCCGACCACGAAACATCCATATCCCAACCACATCTATCCACAGGACGCCATATCAAAACAAACACAAGATTCACGATCGCCGTCGCAAATATCAACACAACAAAGCACCCCCTTAAGGTCATCCTCGCAGCAGGAATAAATCCATTTTTCGGAAGAAGCGGCATAAACAGCGTCACCATCACCCCCGCGACACTAATCCCAGAAGCAACGCACAATACGAGTGCAAGCGTGCGTACAGAGCTCATAAACGTCGTTTGAAACGCGAGGGAATAACGGATCGTGCAATAGATCGACCATGCACCTGTTGACAAAAAAAGTTGATCAGTTCATTGGCCTGAGAAGCGCATGAAAAGAGAATATGGTATACCAAGTACGACTTCAAAAATCACACAGATCCACTGCAAGCGACGGAGTTTTGATTTTGTAATACGGTCTTCGAGGCTCTTGCATTCTGCGGCTGTTGGTGGGTCTCCTGTGAGGTCAAGACCGAGGTCCCAGTGTCGTGGACCGTCTGGATGGAGTGGTTGTCTGGAGAGTAGGTCGTGGAATGTGGGGGTGTTGAAAGTTGGGAATGTTGGATCGTGTTCTTGGACTGTGGTAAGTGAAAGAAGACGTGGACGTGGGCGTGTCATTGGGGTGGGCGTAGGCGTAGCAGTGACATTGGCATTGACGAATCGTTTGTCAGATGTGAAAAGTGCATTATGGAGATCGAGCGCAGTCATCGATATCGATCGAGCAATTCAGGGAGGTGAAAGTCGTGAACAAAGAACCAAACTTGAAATTTTCGTCGAAGTCGTTATCGAAAAAAAAAACAAGGTTAGCTTCGATGGCTAGTTGTATTCAATGCGCCTGATTCTGGGAGACAATAAATTAATTGGCATCGAGCCTCGCTTTCAGGGTCTGGACAATTGATTGTGGCACAAGCGACTTACCTAAATTACTTTTTTACTTATCTGAATACTCGAGAACCGACCATGAGTACTCGTACCATATGGTGATCGCTTCGCTTCGCACGACGGGCTTGAACCTTGAGAACAGATTCAAGGAGAGATAGAGCTTTACCCTTACTTACTCTAGCCCGAATCCTCTCAAGGCCTCGAGTCTCTTGAAGCTGCCAGTGGTTCGACCGAATGTCATAAGCAATTCAAACACCCATAACGTAAATCAAAGCACTCAATTTGTGACTTGTTCGGCTAGATAAAAAATCGCGTCATCAGACAAACCATCATCTAATATCATTAGTGGTTTTTAAAACAAATCGCATTCTATCCCAACCTATGATCCCCTCACTGCATCGCTCAATTCCTCAAATTCACCGCTCGTCAGGCCAAAGTTATCTGATTCGGTCATGGTCATTCCTCCTAGGAATCCCTGAAGACTGTGTTTCTGCACAGCTGAAAAGCTGCCGTTGCAGCATGCGACGAACGTGTATAAAATTCTAGTTACAAAACGTCAACATTAAATCTGATACGAAATTGAAAGTGAAACTTGCCTCATAACATTTTCCTGAAACTCCTCATCTTTATCCTTCTCACCATCAGGCCCAAACGGTACAGGCTCAATCAACGCCGATACCAACGCATCAAGCAACGACGATCCCTCCTCTGTCTGTTCGTTCTGGACGGCAGATAGTGTGATACCATACGTCGAAACCGAAGATGGATCCGAGAGCATCGAAGCATGCGAGTTTGCATGGACTGGTGCGTTTGCTGATGAAGGAAGGCTCATATTTGATTGCAGGTTTGCTTTGTCGTCAGAGGTTGGTAGGAGGAGGGTGTTGAGTAGGAATGCTGTTTTTCGGCGTACTCGGATTTCTGAATCTGTGCGTGGTGTGAGTGTGATGGAAAGAAAGGGTTGAATTGGGGCTACGGACCTTCTAGAGATGTACGAAGTGCGCTCCATCCGCCTGCTGCGGACATTTGTTGGACGGCAGCAGCGTTGAGTTTTAGGAGACCAGATAATGCGTATACGGCTCGTGAACGGGTTTCTGCTGAGTTATAGGAGGGTGAAAGGGATCTGATGAGTGCTGGGAGGGGCTCTAGCTCGAGGTACTGTTATTAAATCACAACTGTCAGCAATGGTGAATTATGAGCCGGATGCATGACAGGAAAAGGATAACTTACAGCTAGTTGAGCAGCTGGATTGTTTTGCAGCGCTGTACCGATTATCCACAAAGTCTGCATTTTAAGAGCATCGGTTGTGCTGGATGCTAGTAGGAGGCAATGTAGGGGTTCCCACATCCCAAGTTTCTTCAGGTCTATATCATATGCGTCAGACCGCAAGATATCAATCAAGGATAGAAGAGCTACCATTTGCATTGTCGATGTTCTGAACTAGCTAATGTTATGGATAGAGTAAGCAATTCTAATAC
>QFEX01002589.1:0-12600 GCA_003316505.1 Suillus alpinus
AGACCATCCATTCCATGAACTTACCCTGGAGTCTTGCCAGGTTCTGCGCATTCGCATAGATGACGTCAAATTTTTAATACTCATTCAATTCTCACCCGTCTCCCCATTTTACCGGTTCTCCAGCTGGCCGGATGATTAACACTGAAGGAAATGCGTTGGCCATGCCTTGACGTATTCGGTTCCTGCCAAAGGATGGGAGGCCCAATCCCTTCTCACATCACCAAGTCTTCTACCAATAAGCTCGCTACTGTACGAGCCACTCTCCTTGATTGGAAGTGAAGTAATCAAGTTGCATAGGTACATACATACGCACAGATGGCGCTGGGTACACTGTTTTCTGAATCCAAAGTACGTTCGTTCTTGCCCAGAGTTCTACCCCCTGCTTAAAAGTCGCGATTCTGTGCAGATTATTCTTGCTCAAGCGGGGCGTGACCAATCGATACTTCATCTTTTGAAGAAACTAGGTCGAGTATACAGCTTCATGACACAAGATGGTACTCTTGACCAGATTTCATTCATGCACACTATTGTCGGACGGATTGCTCAGCAGATTTTTGAGCGTGCCCGTTTCATCAAGGATTACTCGGAGACAGAGCTTTTGTGAGTAGTCGAGCTATTACATTTCGCATGTTCTCAATGTCCAGCCATCGTCACAGGGATCAGACTTGGCAAAAATGTTGCCTCTGAAACAGATGGTTCGATCAAACGGTACAGTGACATATTAGACAGGCTTATGCAACAAGTCCGGGATTAGGCTATTCGGGACGTAGCCACCTTCGTCTAGTGTTCGGGTGAGAATTTGGACGTGCTTTTGACTTTGCATCCATACACTCATACATCTTCAGGTGAAAGACTGGATCTCAGCGGGATGGTTTACGCAGCTGGCGCAGGACGAAATAATGCCTACCAAAGAGCTACCAGACTCTCGGGACAAACATCTTGCAGTCCTCGCTGCGAAAGCCGATGGACTCTTCGAGTGGGCGCGTCTTGCGTGCGGATTCCTCAAGGAACCCCATACTGGCCTATCCCCAATGTATTGCTTCGACGCTGTGGTGAACTGTGATCCCACAGACCAACCATCTAGTGGAGACTTTCGTCCGGCTATCTAGTCCTCATAAAAATTCAAGCCTCGGAAGTCGACTGAATGTATGCATGTCATTATTACACCACTCATCCATCACCACTGTTGTAGTCTGACACACCCCGTTGTTTTAATCCCGTGCGCCGTAATCAAACGGCAAGGCCTGTCATATATAATTCCCCTAGGTCGCAAAGACATCTACCTACAACACACCCACAGTAACCCTTTTCCTCCGCCGCCAAATTCCTTCCCATTTCTTCTCAAACAGATTTTCTCCTGCTTCGAACAATCGGCCGCGCGGTTTCCTAGATTTATGTCCTTTTGATTGTTACCTTTTTCTACCACAGTGAACTCGACGATCATCTCGCAGTTCCCAGCTACATCCGCACCCCCTCCCAACTCCTCCCGCTCAGCACAAGCCACAAGTCAGTCCGAGCCACCAGAAGAAGAAGTCGCAGCTGGACGCAAGTTCACTATAACGTGTATCTTCTTGCCTCTTCTAACTTTGTTGCTGATTGGTGCACTACAGCGACTTGCAGTTGCCAATCTACTGGAATACATCAAAGTCCATGACACCAGGCAGCAGCATGCCGCGTCACAGGCCACGGCGGCGAAAAATTCACAATCTGAGTCGTCCGATACTGATTCACTCCTAGACGTGCATTGATGCAAGGTGTTCTTTTGCTACTACTCGTGCTGGTCTCGTGGCAGACTGAGAATGCCTCCGCGATGGCGCTGAGAACGTGTTTACCCACACGGCCAGGCTGGAGCGACGACTTAGCAGTAGTTGGGCTCTGTCGCAATTAGCTCGATGTATTCACACTTCCCGTAGGTAAATTGTTATCATTTATACGGAATGTGTTAATAAGCCGCTGGTCTAACCGTTATGGATGAATACTTGGTCCGCTGAGCTACCGTCCAATCATCATCTGCGCTTGACTGCACTTGGGGGGCGGGAACATGGTAAACAAGCGACGTTGAACTTTTGTGTTTACTTCCGGTGGTGCGACAGAGGAAGACCTGCTCGGAAACGTTCACATACACGCAAGGAATAGAGCAGGTTACTTCAAGGAACTTGATCCGGGATTAGCTCCGGCCTTACAATACGCCAGCCGTGTCATCATTGAGTGCTTTTCCGGGTCATCTTCCAAGAGCTGTTGGCTATCTCAAGCAGGGCATCACAGTCCAAGGATGGCCTACACGGTTGACACAAGTCCATCCTCGCTGGGATCCCTTCAACACTACCGCGAGAAGCGGGTGCTGCAGGGCATTTTTGTCAGTGTCACAATATGATTAATTCCGATTGTACTCACCCCAAATGGAACGAATTCGATCCTGTAATCCATCTTTTTCGAAACAGCCCGAACGCCGTCCGCACCAAAAACACCTTTATCACCTTCAGCACCACTGGGTTCACAACTGCCTCCTCGATGAGTGATTGGGGCCAATGTCGGCCCGTGGTTTCCGTTAGTCTGAGTCTTTGCCCTAAGCGAATCCATCTTGGATGCCAAGGCGTTCTTGCTTCGCTATGTTGAGTCGGTCCGCCACATTTTCGAGCTACCGTCCTGAGGTTTAACATTTCGCGAAAAAAAACGACCGCCCCAGGGCCCGTGGTAAGATCGAAATCTTTCTGGGCAATGAATGCCTAGCCTCCATATAAGAAAGAAAACAAAAAGAAGCGACAAACGGAATGACAGACCTGTCTGGCAGGTCCGGTGCATGCGGCTGTGCATCTTTCGGCCGTCAAATCTGCAGAGGTAAAGTGCGACGACGACGAACTGGGCCTCGGTCGTGACCAAGTACTGTCCAACACGCACAATAGCAATGGCCAGGATTAACATACACCATCGGTCTTCCCCATTCTTCTGTGAAAATACTTCTGATGTCATGAAGGGGCACAGCCATGAGTCAGAGACGAGCATGATGTCACTGTTCGGGGGAAACCCGCACCAGGAAACACGATTCTTATGAGTGTCCAGGAAGATGGGAAATCCGCAAGGCTGTTGCCTGAAACATCAGTTACTAGACTGTGACAACGAGTTGATCCTACTTACTCCTTGTATTTGAAATGTGTACTGGGACAAGAAAAGAACGGCGGTAAAATGAGATATGCTGCGAAGTTTCTACATAGCCTTGAGGGAAGAGGACGAGCCGTTCTTGATACGAGCCAAGCCTGCAAGAAAGGACCGAGTGGCATAGTAAAAGGCTGTGAATTCTCGGTCGTCCTTCACAGCGACACATTGATCATTGCTCCCCTCGTATATAACATTAAAGAATGGGTGCGTGACGGCACTTTGCAAGTCTGCACTCGCCACCCAGTGGGTCGGATTGTATGTGCGCTGTTGTTCAATTCGTGCCTCTATTGCAGCCATGTCGGTCGGACGATCTTGGCTGTAATAGAGGAAGTTGCTGCCGCCCGAGTGCGATGGCCCTATCTGTTGACTGAAGAAGAAGATGAGAACGCAGTTGTCAGCAGATACGTTGGTGGCGATAAAGTGTGCTTACATCTCGAGGGACTTGGCTGGCTGATCCGTCCATTGAATACAGATAGGGAGGTGCGCTGCATGAGAACACGTCGACAATGAGTATACACGTAGTATGATAATTATATTGTGCCCGTTTCAGGTGCCCAAGCTGTTGAGGAGTAGATATATTTCAGAAGCTAAAGTAACCAACCTTCGTCGTGAATGATAATCTCTATGTGAAGAATCCCGCTAGATCCTACTCGGACGCCATCACAGCGAGCCTTAAAAGATAATGATATCAGTTTAATCACTAGAAAGCTCGAAAATGAACGTACAGTGGAAGTCGTCACATTCGCGGGCATTTCTACTCATTATGCAGGCTGCCATGTGAATCAGATAGCCCTTCCACAAAGTCACTGTCCGTTCTTGTAAGGTTCTGCGCATTCGCATAGCTGACACCACGATTCCAGTCTGCAGAGCTGATCATGATATTCGTGGAGATGTTGATCCTTGTCGGCATGCACGGCGTGACCAGCGGGTCGAGCGCCAATGGAAATGATGTTTTTAGCATGAAGTCGTATAGCGCGAAATGAGCAGCTACGGCCCGGTGTGGTCAGGCAAGGCAAGATGTAAATCTAACAGAACTCACCGGCAGCATGAGGCACTGCTGATGCATCAAAAACCGCCTCAGAAACACCGTCTCAAAAACCATAGACACTCTTCGCACCACTCACAATGGCTTTGGGAACAATTTCTGATGTTGCATCACAAGTTTTGGAGTCAAAGCCTCGCCGTGATTCAGGTGCTACATACTTCAATCAAGATTATACTCGACACAACGCTTGAACTTACTCCCAGCATAATCAGGTGAGGGAGGAAGAAGGTTATCATCCTGACGATTGATGTATAGTTAGTGGCGAGTTCACGCTCGAGAGCTGACCGAAACGAAAACACAATCAGTATGTCATAGGTGAACAGTAGGAGAGACCTACAGTCGAGATCAATGGTTTTTGGCCCAGGGCCGTGAAGTCGAAGCCACGTTGGAGGCCACTCGAGAACAAGACTGCGTCAAGCTGCACAGCCGGTCAATGCTAATTTGCGGGGGTAGTGCTAGGGACACATACGTCTGGGTAAGCGTAGATGATCTCCTCGATAGAAGACTTGAGAGCGTTGCGCTCTGAAAGAACGTCAAGAATAGCACGCTTGAGTCGTCCTGCGGCATGATGGGAAATAACCAGTTCTTCGAGCCTTTCCTTCAAGCTGCGGCGACCGCAGACGATGACGGTTGGCTAAGAAGGGAGACCCAAGATCGCAAGGGCAAGGGCACGACCTATCCCTTCAGTGGTTCCAATGACAAGGACGCACTTACAATCGCCGATGCTAGGCATCATGGAAGAGTGAGTATATTGTAGTAGATGGGGGAGGGGGATAAAGGTGCTGACCTTCGTAGCACCTACTACGAAGTTGAAGGAATCCTGGATAGTCAAGAAAGACGAGGAAAAAGGGAGTTTCTGGTAAAGTGGATGGGTCAGGACTCAGCCAAGGGAAGATAGCACTTGGAAACCAAACCAGAACCTGAAGAACGAATTCGGAACTACTCAAGTCTTTCAAAAGTTCTTGACGCGCGATCGAGAACGTCTCAAAATTTGTATACCGCGCCGAGGAGATTGGAGAATAGGAACTAGTATGGTGGATCTCGGACTTGGGAGGGGAGTGATGTGATGAAAAGTATGGTGCGAAGGCTGTTTCAGGGACTGGTGGACCTTGAACCTGAAGTTATGATCTGTCGGTAGTTCTGTTCCTTGCTCTCGACCTTGTTTAATCTGCCACCGCAGTCTTGTAGCCAGCAGTCAACTATCTTGTTCCCTTCAATGGGATCGTTATCAGAGCTCTATCAAGACTTAGGATGTTGTTGACAGCAGCAAAAGCACGTCGGTACTTGCCAACGCTAACATCCTTTCATGCCTCAACGCGTTCGATAAGGGCCTGAGCGCGTGTGGAAGCAGCTGGTCTCGTAAATTTTTCTCCTTGGCAGGTAAAGAGGGAAAACCTGCGGCTTTAGAGCAGTGTGTGCAGCAGAATTCGTCGCTGACGAACGAAGGGCAGGCACAATAGTACGGTATGTATAACTCCTGGACACGAGCCCAACCGTCTACTTTGCGTTGTGACGTATTGGTGCGGTGCATTAACGTATATTTCTGCTTGTCAGTGGCGTGCTGGGAAAGATAATGTCACGGCGAAGGCGTTGCCTGAAAAAACTGGAAGAGAACTCATAATTGTGCAACTCCGACTCGACGGCTCTTCGCGGAAATGAGATCGATAACAAACAAATAGTGTCACTCACGGAGAAATAATCTCGACCACGTGAACATTCTTCTCCTTGAGCTGAACAGCGAACGAGATACTCGAGCTGTGGATGGCAGCTTTCGTCGCGCAGTAGCCAGGGCTTCCCGGCGGGGACAACGGATAGTTCTGAGGAAACTGTGTACATGAAAGTTGGACGGCCTTGCTCCTGCACAAGGGTCAAAGGAATGAAAGGAACAATGAAATTGTTCATACCCCAAGATCCTGACGATTGATGTATAATTAGTGGCGAGTTCACGCTCGAGAGCTGACCAAAACAAAAACACAATGAGTATGTCATAGATGCACAGTGGGAGAGACTTACATTCGAGATCAACAGTTTCTGGCTCAGTGAAGTCGAAGGCACATTGAATGCCGCTCGAGAAATGGACAGTCTCAAGCTGCACAGCCGGTAAGTGTTGGTTTGTGGGAGGATAATATTAGGGGCACATACATCTGGGTAAGTGTTGACGATCTCTTCGATGGAAGAAGTAAGAGCGTCGCGCTCTGAAAGAACGTCGATGGTAACACGCTTGAGTCGTCCTGTGGCATTATGGGAGGCAACCAGTTCGTCGAGCCTTTCCTTGCGGCGACTGCAGACGATGACGGTTGGTGTAGAAGGGAGTTCCAAGATGGCAAGGGCAAGGGCACGACCTATTCCTGCAGTGGATCCACTGACAAGGACGTATTCAGAATCGCTGATGCTGCGCATGATGGAAGAGTAAGTTTGTGATGGTACTGAGCTGGGAAAAAGGGGATGAAGGCACTGACCTTAATACCTATGATCATATATTCAACTTGAAGTTCGACGTCATCATAGCTACGATACAAGATTATTGTGTAAGACGATTTCCAACCGTGCGTAATTACAAGGAATGCTGATTGAGCTCAAACTTGACGACAGTCAATTCAAATATTAAGAATGCTTACAGGTAGTTTCCCGTACGCAGACAGACGCGGTCCAACTCGGATGACATCAGCTGAGTCATCCTGGTGTGTTGGTTTGACTCTGGTTTGGTGAGGCGAGACAAGCTGAAACCGAACAAGTGAAGTTCGACCATCCATGTTCATTGTTGCTCGGCAGCTCGATGTTCATCGGCCTCATCAAACTATTCAATCCGTTCCCGCTTCCAGTTCCTTCAAGGTGCAGTCTTCCCTTCAACTTCCCTTCTCCCTTCTCTTCAGGACATAAACGCCACATCTTTTCCAAATCCAACTCAACAATTCAATATAGATATAATGTGTTTCTTTTTCCCTTGCCGTCTTCAATCATGGCTAATACTTATATTTTTCAGGCTGTGATGTACTACTAGTACGTGCCGGTCATCGTTGCTGGTCATTATGACCTGTATTTGCAGCCAAGAGAACCAATACTTAGAGTACACCATCGACTTTCAATTCGAAGCCGAAGCAGAAGTTTTGATAATAATATAATGTAGGTCTTGGTGCTATATTTGACTTCACGCGGAGGTCCTGGGATCGAATGCAGCACCTTGATCGAATAATATTTATATAGGACGTCGAACGAGGAACTGAAAAAGTCCTCAATTCAAAAATGGCTCACTCCTCCGAGTTGATCAATGAGGTGCGCGTAGTATTCATGCGGCCAACCTTCTGCCTTAAGTAGTTCCTATAGGACGTCCAGCACTCAGCGGTTGATGAAGTGTATCATTTTTGTAACTCAAAAACCAGTACTGATACTTTGTTCGCGTAGTCTATTGCCTGCACTGGCAAATAATTTACTGGACCGTCATAGTGGTCAATGCGAGTGGTCGCTCGAGTTCGTCGTCATTGTTCGCTTGCACCAGCGCTTCCATGGTTCTTACCACCAGGATCAATCCACGGGCCCTCACAGATGTGGCGACTAATGTTACCCATGACATTGTTTAGCCAAACGCCGTAATTTCCCTGGAAGTGTTTGAGGACAATGTCCACAGCTCTAAACCATTTAAAAGGCTGCGATTCTACAGGGTAGCTATCACGTTCGCCCCACCGAGCGTGCCTTTACAGAAAAAAAGAAAAAAAAAAACTCACTCCCCCCTTATCCTCATACAACTACTCATCGCCATGCCTGGCATCCTACAGATCGCCCCCAACGTTACCCTAAGACTCGTTCCGCGGCCTCCGGATTGTTCTGACTGTGATACATGTCAGATAACTGACAAACACACACCACAACCTCAAGACACGTCCTCGCTCAAAGTTGTTCTACCCCCGCGCCTGAAACGCCTCGCCAAGCATCGGAAGCACTCCAGCTCTTCTGAGAGCTCCGACTCCGACTCAGGTCTACCCCCCCGCCTGAAACGCCTCGCCAAGCGTCAGAAGCACTCCAGCTCTTCTGAGCGAAGCACGACAGAAAAACGTCAGGCTGAATCGGACAAGCCGCGTCTATTCATCAGAATTCCGCCCTTGCAACGCCCGATTCCCGTTGCAGAGGAGCATAAATCAGACGACGGCCACGCACAGGACAACGAGGAGACCCGAAGTCTTACAAAAGTAAGTGGGGCTGAATCGGATGCGCCGCGTCTGCTTATTAGACTTCGGCCCCGCCAAACTGTCACTGCGACGGACGACAACTCCGACGATGATAATTTGCAAGAGAAAGAAGATAGCTACTCCGAGAGTAGTGACGATAAATTGGACGAGGAATATTTACCTCCACGCAAGCGCCAGCGTAGATGTCTTGAAGCTATCTCCAACCTCTCGAGCTCGCGGGCCCGCTCCCGCACCTCTGTTTCCACCCCCAAGCACAACAAGAGAGTCCATCCACTGTGATTACATCTGGGTCACTGCGATACGAATATTAATGGTGCGTATTTCATACTTTTCGGGGAATGGTTTGGAAAGCTGATCACATGTCATAGAAATGTTGCCTGTGTACTATAGATGATTTAGAAAGGGTCCTTCGCTCGAAGGACAATCATACTATCATTTAGCTACTGAAGAGCGATTTATGAGGAAGGTGTACACGTGCAGCCGCTACTGTAATACATTTACGACGTTAACGAATTGGATTCGGGCAAAGCATGGTCTCAAATTGATGTTCTGTGATGGTATGTGCAAGCGTTTCAGCTGCTTGATCTTGTTGCCCGTGTCTGAGACAAGACTTGTTTGATTGGTACTGATGAGTAGCTGCCTCGAGGACTGCCTATCAATTCTCTATGCATCAAGATTCGGAATTTCGGGTCTGAGGTCCAGACTATCATCTGCTCAGAAGTAAATTTAGATACGAACAAGCACTGCATACGACAGAAATCCCTGCAGATCGAGATATAGATCTTCATCACCTATATCTCCGCCCAGCTCTGATCGATTCCTTCCCGCATGACCCACCTGCCTCCATCTTACCACTTTCTTACCCTCTCTTCCTCTCGCTCCTCCCCCTCTCCCAACATGCTCGTCTCACTTGTGCCTTGCAGCGCCAACACAGCCCACCCAACAACCATCATCCCTGGGAGTTTCTGCTCACTCCCACAGTCCAACGCTTCACATATATCTCCAAGCGTACTCGCAACGACCCGTTGATTAGGCATCGAGCCGCGCTCAATAATGGCAATAGGCGTGCGGGTATGGACGCCCCTCCCCACTTTGCAGACCTTCCTCACTACCACCATCGTTACGCATCGTAGCACTCACAACCTGCGCTATCCGAGGGATACTCATGATAATGAGCACAGTCCGCACACGTGCATAGCAAGGAAGTTTGACCTCCTTGCCCTGTCTCCCAACGCCAGTACACACAACGTGCTTTCTGCAACGCCTCGCTGCGAGACTGCCACAATAGGCGCCGCGAGTGCAGATGAGACGCCTGGGACGACGAGCGGTTCGAATCCGTGTGCTCAGAAGAAGAGCACTTCTTCCCCTGCGCAGCCGTAGACGACTGGGTCTCCTTGTTTTAGCTGTGTGAAAATATAATTGTTTCAGTGTCAAGGGAATGAAGAGTTGGACGTACTCTGACGACGGTGAGGCCGCATCGAGCAGCAAGTTCGACGGCTGCGTCCATCATCTCTGATTGCGCGCCCTCAGCATTGCCGGTGAACTTGCGTGCAATGCACACGTTGACAGTTCACTCATACCGTATGAGTGCAAGTACAGCAGCGGGAACGAGCTTGTCCGAGAGAACAAGGTCTGCGTGCTTCGTAAGCGCATGATGAGTTGCAATGGTGAGAAGGGAGGGATGTCCTGGGCCAGAGCCAAGTTCCAACCAGGAGAATACGGCCTTGATTTGGAGGCGGGGACAGTGTCAAGTTATGTAGCGAACAGATAGATTGAGAATATACCAAAGCTGGTCAGCCAGGTGAAGTGCTGACACGCAGGGCCCGGGTGGGGCTTGACGTGGCATAGGTAAGTCTGGGTTGACATAGTACGGAGGCTGCGAAGATGTCGAGGAAAACTTATCGTATAGATGTGACAGTGCCGCGTCACATAAGCTGCGTCACGACTCACGACGTCAACCAACCTGGCAGAAGCCGCGGATGAATTCGAACCGCGAGCACAGACTCTGCACTATTCAGTCATGACAATCTGCGAGTTCAGATAAATGGGTGTGGAGGTATGTACACATGTTCAAGTCTACATTCAAGGAACACGATTCACCAGTAAGGGACAAATGTTGCTCCGACCACACGCTCTGAACGTGGACCGACACAGAATTTTGCATGTACCTACCTACGTAGCATGCAACATCTGGCATAGTGAATCAATTGTGCATTCATTTCGGTCAACACCTGCCGGATCATTTATATGCCAAGTTTGTCTAGATCTTGCCCTCGGCCCTGAGTCATTGTTCCTTCGGCAATCCAATGGCCGGTAATTATGATTAGCGCTAGAATCAAGTCAACGTGTTGGCCATGCTTCAAAGCTTCAAAGCTTGCGGTCAAGGCTATTAGTTCGATTCGTGCCATACGACGAGAGGTCTACTCCCTTCTCCCACCCACTACTTCTTGCACCCCCACTTCGCTCACACTAATCGACCACTCGTGATAAGCGAAGACCAAAGGCCAGATCCTTTTCCAGAAGCCTGCGAAGCAACCGCTGGTGAAAACTCGGTATGTCATGGTGTTCCTATGAGCTCATTCACTATGAATGAGCGCTCATAAAATCCATCGCTGCCTCTGACACGTGCTTCGTTCAGAACCAACCCCGTAGAGGAGTCCGGCAAACCATGCGCAAATTTATCAAAGGTATCGCTAAGAAATTTTCTGTGAGTAGATCACTGATTTGAGTTGTCCTGATTCTGAATATGGCTGACATTGTGCAGAAATGCTTCAAGCGTTCCCGGAAGCCCATCCCTGCTGTTCAGAACATCGAGGTAGGTGTTCGAACTAGTCATCCTTCAGTTTTGCTCAGAGGCGCCCAGGACACGTCGCATTTGAATCCTCCCACCGACGACACGCGTCTCACCGCAACTGCCAAGGGTCCCAGTGGCTGCGTCGACCAAGGCCCATCCGGAGAACTTGCTTCGAAGGTACTTGCGTCAAATTATCTAGTTTTCGTCTCTAAATTCTAATGGTCACTCAGGTTCTCGTCACCCCTCCTGGTGTGGAGGAAACATCTGGTCCCAAATTGGTTAGTGCCGAACTTCGAGATGCCGAAGAGGCTGCAGAACGCATGAAAATACTCGGGGGACCTGCGCTATCCGCGGCGTCCACCGCCAATAATGCCCCAGCAGGTCTTGCTGCTGCAGACGACTTCCAGACCACATACCTTCAACCCCTCAAAATTTTCGACACTGTTATTGAGCAGATCGCGAATGCATGGGCCGTCCTCCTTAGTTGGTACCGAACTAACCAAGGTATAGGTACATCCATACGCAAAGATGGCGCTGGGCGTGCTTTCTGTTGCATCCAAAGTAGGTTCCGTTGTGTCGGAATTCTGTGTCCTGCTCAGAAGTTATGACTTCATGTAGGTTATTCTCGCTCAAGCGGAGCGCGACAAATCGGTACTTGACCTTCTGAAGAAACTAAGTGAAGTATACACTTTCATGACCCTGGACGATACTCTTGGCCAGATTGATTCGATGCGCGACATCGTTGGACAGATCGCACATCAGACTCGAGAGTGCGCCCATTTCATCAGAGATTACGCAGAGATCACGAGCTATTGTGAGTCGCGATCTATCGTGCTTCGCACATTCTCAATCTTCTACCTTGATTACAGGGAAAAGACTAGGGAAACACTTGGTCCCGGAAACTAATGCCATGATTCAACGGTACAAGGACACTTTGGATGGGCTTATGCAGAAATTTCGGGACCGAGCTCTTCTGGACGTAGCCATCTTCGTTCAATGTGCGGGTGAGGATTCGGACGTGCTTCCAACTTTTACGTCTACTCAGACTCCTGCAGGTGAGACATTGGATCTCAGCGATATCGCCTATGCAAAGGACGCAGGATTGGATACTAGGAAACAGTGCCTACCAGAAACGCGCACGGAGATTCTCTCCCAGATTACGGACTGGATAGAGGGCAGCGACGATGCTGCTCAGCGTGTGTTGTGGCTATCTGGCCCTGCAGGCAAGGGCAAATCAGCCATTGCTCACACGATTGCCAAGAAGTTCAAAGACAGGGGAAGGCTCGGGTCGTGTTTCTGCTTCGACAGGGCCCAAGAGAAGCGCCATGAAAATGTTTTCTCCACCATCGCTCGCGACCTGGCTGATTGTGATCCGGAGATCAGACGAGCATTGGCCGATGCCGTCAAAAATAACACTTCAC
>QFEX01002614.1:0-10625 GCA_003316505.1 Suillus alpinus
GATATTCATTTTAGATTCATTTTCAGCGGGAGCTTGTGCATATATACTATCCGTTAGTCCCAGTCAAAAGTCGCAAGAGTGACAGCGAGGACCTAAATATTTTTCTTCCAAGGCTACTTCTTCTGCTCCCTATAGAGTACCCGGCAAGTGTTAATCACATCAAGCATTTCGTGTTACACACTACTGCTAGTTGACACATGCACGCACTCCTGGAAAGCAATTGCAGTCGTAATGCTTTCCGCATTGAAGTCTACCACGAGCTTAGCGTGATGTTCCCGAACGCCAAGGATCAGGCGTGGCCCCAGCACAAACATCTGGACGAGCGCGAATATTTGACAAGGATAAATCTGACTTCCTACCACGGACTATAGAAAGGATCAATTATGCTCGCATGCAAAGGTCAACGACAGATCGACATACCGTTGTGATCGTTGGAGATAAATAACTGAGGTGGAAGGAAGACGTAGCAACAAAGCTAGCAAGCGCGATTCGCGAAATTTCAGCAGAGAATGAGAGCACATTCACATTATGGGCTCACCTTGCAAAGTAAACCACGTGAGTTTTAATTAGCACTGCTAAAAAGTCCCTGACAACCCATCCTGTCGATCTATGTTGCAGTTCGCGGAAGTGTTTTAAGGCAATCCAGCCTGCAAAACACAGTGCGAGGAGCTCCCATACAGTGGTGAGCGTCCAATTCACGGCAACCAGAGTTTGGTCATTGCCATCAAAGCCAACATTGCAATTGTGGGTGCCGGAGATAATACGTTCCTCTGGTATTCGTCGATGAGCCTGGCGCAATTGAGTGTTTCATCCATGATTGACGCTTACCCCCTGAACTATGCATCGTTATTGTTGCGGTGATCACCCCGGCGGTGATGTTGACAGCGAGGAATGTGACAATGAGAAATATCAGTACCTTTACAGATCGCTGATACATCACATGTAACCGAGTGATCATGATGACTTTGTGTAATCTTAAATTGAAACCGATATGACTGAAATTGCGAAGCTTACCACCCAGTATGGCGCTTATGATCATACCCATCCAAGCCAGTACGATGTACATGATATGGCCTGAAAAATCAAGTAACATTAGCAATTAGCACAGGAAGATCACACACTTCAAACAGACTTACAGCTATGGTTGTCATCGTATTGAACCAAAAGCTAATAAAAAGTCACACTCACCCCTGCATGGGAGTGCGGTTAATCGGACGGAAATAGCAGGCATGAGTGCAGAAATCATACTCACTACATCGGTCGCTGAAAATGTCGGGAGGTATACTGTATGCCGCCAGTCAGAACAAATAAACACAGTAGATGAGAGGAGACATACACAGGATATTGATGCTGATTGTGAGTGATGACCGATTAGCATAGCACCGGTTGCTTAGCCTTCCAAACTTACACAGAATATAATATTCCGAAATAGCGCACCTAAGATATCTTCAAGTCAGCAACACTTGACCGCACTTTAACGCGCGCTACATACACTGAGATAAAGAATTGTCATGATGGACCAGCGTTGTCTCTGCATGAATCAATTGAATGTTCACGTTATTCTCCTAGCGTCGAACTCTGCTCACCCAAACCAGTTCGACCTATAAAACCATTATTAGCGAGATAGTTGCTGCGGAAGTGACATCAACCTACCTCTTGTGTGAGCGTCAGAGCTGGAAACACCATAAGCATATCGATGTTTCTTGAATATTATATTGCTCACCCCAATCGTACATCACGCCAGCAGATGCGGCAACTGCAAAACCACAGCCCAGGTTAGATCGACGCATGCGGCACCGTCATCATCTAACTAGTTCTCCACGAACCTACAACATAGCTGCCAATACGATATGAATCAATGAGCGGCCACCAAATTGGATCGTTCGAAACTAGGGTCATACTGTTCGAGGATGAGTGTAAGCGAGTCGCAGATTTCAAGTGGACGTATGGCAATGGTGCTCGTGTTAGATATATATCCAGCGTTTCTAGGCTATGACCTGATGGGAATTACATATGTTGCCGCCTTTGCTATTGACAATTGACCGATATAGAAAAGGGTGACCAGGCAGAATTGGTCGACCTAGGGTTGAACTTTGATCCATGCGGGGACCGTATCAGAAGTAGGTTTGGGGTTGATATGAAACCTGCAGTGCAATTTGCAAAGTTGAAATCTCTGCAAAACACCGCATTTTTTGCATCAAAGAAGCGGACAGGATCGATCCATCAAGGCTGGGCGATGGTTCGGTCGCGTGGAAGACGTAACATGGTCCGCCAAGGGCATCAAGGCATTGATTGACGGAACCGAAAGCCTGTACCAAACCTCGCAGCGCATCAGAGAACCGATGTCCTTTCAATAGGGTGCCGTTACTCTGCCCAAACCAAGTGCACGTGAGTCCGGGGTTGTCCGAGTTTCTGTTTCAGCCACGCGCTCGAGGGCTGTCGGGGGTTGAAGGATTGCTGCATGCGTAGCTCAAAAGATAGAGTATACAGAATAACACGACTGATCATCATACTGCAATATCTGCATGTAACGAGTGCGCATTATCATGATGACTACCATGCTCGTGGAACTGGAAATTGAAGGGAAGGAATAAGGGCAGCGTATTCCGCTCGCTGCCTAGCTGTTATCTCCACTCCATCCCAAACACTCAGGCTCTCCAAGGGGCACTTTGATCGTGCCACTAATGCCATGAACTCCTCGTGGGGCCACATTCGTACACCGCGAATTTCAAGTACGCGTAGGTTGGGGAGTGAGAGAGCATTGAACAGCCCAGATAATTGGGTTGTGGGATCATCGCTGCAAGCGATGCGTAAGGATTGAAGTTTGTTGTGCGTGGATGACTTTAAGGCGTTCAAGGGTCTTGGTCCAAATTCCATGAAAATCTTTAACGATGAGAGGTTGGAAGCTTCGTGGAGCAAGTAGAGAACTGCGGTCGGGAGATATATGCTGATTGCAATGTTTGTCATCCGGGGCCATGCATGACCGAAAGAGCGTAAATCCTCCCGACTGCACATCCACTCTCCTGTTATAGTGAGACTGCGCAGAGCGGACGGTAGTTGCGGGGAAGATTGTTGATTAGCCGTCAAAATATCAGTTGACACAACACCAGAAGTGTCGTGCACGGATATGATCAGTTCCTCAAGTGTTAGGAAGTCCGTTAATATAAGTTGAGGTCCTATGCGGTCTATATAGACGGACTCGAGAGAGAGAGATGAAACTTGAATGGCGTAAGGCTGAAGAAGGCTTTCTAACGTAGCCCAGGAGTAGGGGCACCGGAGTGTCAACGAGAGCGGACGTCCTCGGGAACGCTTGAGCCATGAGTCATAGCAGAAAGCTTGTCGCTGCCAATCGCCAGGGGCGGCTCGCACATACAGCCTGCACCATAAAGTAGGTGTGCCCACAGAAACCTCCCTCCATGGTCGGCATATTCTGGTCAACAACACTGGTGTTTTTGACTTTGACGGGGGAGAAAAATCATCGAATTCTGGGAGACAGTGGTGAAATATTTGGGATAGGACTTCAGTTGGCAGGCGCCAGACCGCCGATAAGAGTCCCTTGTGCAAATTCATCGACTGCGTGATCTGGTTCTCCTTTTCGACCAGTTGATGTTGAAGATCGTTTGGGCTGTCCATCACGCCTTGCAGTCCTGAGATCTCGTGCAAGGCTGCATGCAACTGCTGCTGGCGTTCTGTGATGATGGCACGGATGCTCTGGTCATCGTGCATAGTGACAGACTGATAGGTATTGGGGAAATACGATCACTTCTGAATGTGCGAGCTGATGAGTGAATGGTTAGCATTCTTAGACGCGAGTGCCTGTCACTTAGTACTAGTATAAAACTGGGTACTCACAATGTTTGCCATTGCACCGGTGATATCTGACACGGTGACGGTGAGACTAGTCAGGGAATTGGACAGGGGCCAAAGCCTGGGGCGGACTCTGGGGACAGTGTTGGTATGTCAACCGCAAGATATTCAAGCTCCGACTGAAACAACCAGACTCTGGCCCCAGAGCAGAGTCCGCCCCGGACTTTGGCCCCAGAGTGTCCATTTCCTGGATGCCCTCCGAGTCAGCGACTCAGTAATCCAAACGCCTATCGAAGCGTTTGGGAAATTCAGTTGTGCCAAGCTGCGACGATGGAAGGCCGCAGGCCCAGGACTATCGGACAGTCAGACTCGAGAAAGCGCAAGCTTCGTTTTCCTCGCCCGGAATCCTCAATAATTGTGACTTACTATAATACTCACGCGCTGAGTGCACAGGCGTGAATAGTAGCCACTGAATGGGACAATGCCAAGCTCCGTATTGGAGATCCGATGGTTAGGCAGATCATCATTTTTCATCATGTCGGCAGGTTGAAGAGTCATAGACTAGTGCTTTTGTGAACGGCACGTTTCCGTCCATTCATGAGATTTCTCCTAAATTCTTTCCTTCCCCACTGACACGCCTGAAGAATAAACAGCCTCACCCTCTCACCCTCGTCCTCCCCCAAAACAACGCCGCACTAATTCTTGTGGCACACATCCACCCGAAGCCTTCCGTATGCCACGGCCCACGATGGTTCGTGCCGCTGACTGCCTGCGTGGAACTGGTCTACACCACACCCCTTGAAGCATACCCTGCGACAAGCTCCTTCAAGATTTGGTGAAGATGATCCTTGTGCGTGCCCAGGCTTCAACGTGTCCTTAAAGGTGATCAATTCTGCGCTACTGATTATTACTTCAATAAAACCTGCCAACCCATGTCGTTTCTTCGATCAGTCTGTTTCCTAGTCGCAGATACGCCAACTCGATACAATGCTCCAGCACTATCTAGTATCCATGCGATATCGTGCCATGAATGGAGAAGATGCGTACATGCAGGAGAGTACTTTCTCGTACAGTGCATGTGTTCCTAAGTCTGACATGCTTGAACCTAGGCTGGGAAATACTGCGCTGCAGCATGCACGAACGTAGGCGCGTTGCGCGATGGGATCAGAATAGTCGGGTCATGTCCATCGCGCCGTAAACGAACAATGGTGGACGAGTGCTTGCCCCGGGTCCGCAAGCAAAGACATGCCCGATTTCTATGCTATAAGGCGAGCAACACGGTGTCATAGACACGAGCGTCGGAATACACGTTGAAGAAGTGCGAACATAAAATCATACCATGCTCACTCGACCAACTGCTGTAGGCCTGCGATACATGAACGGTACGCAATCAACTGTGTTGAAACTACATATACTGCCAGTCCCAATATCATGAGTCATTTCGTGAAATATTTGTGTAACGACCGAGTCTTACTCAATGCTGGGATCCACTACTACATCGAGGGAAGGGAAAAGGGCAACGTACTCTGCTCGTTTCACATCTGCCATCGTAACCTCACCGCTGAAAACCAGCCTCTCCAGAGGACACTTTGACCGTATCAAAAATGCCCTCAACTGCACATGAGTCCATGGTATATCATAAGTGCGGTGAGCTTCTAGAACGCGCAAATTGGGCAGTGATAGAGCATCGAGCAAGTGACATAAAGAGGGTACGGCGATATCGTCATTAACGATGCGTAAGGATTGAAGCTTGTTGAGCGCGAATGGCTCTGAGGTATCTATACGGTCGAACACAACGTGGATCGTTAACGAGGAGAGGTTGGGACACAGCTGGAGCAAGCGGAGGACCGCACTCGGGTGCCGTATAGTGATCTGAACATTTGTCAGGTGGGCCCACACGGGACCGAAAGCAGTGAAGTCCTCGCGGTCGAGAGGTATCCTCAAGTCCGTGAGACTGAGACTTCGCATAGTGGACGGCAAACGCGAGATAGACTGCGCGAAGTGACCAACGTAAGGAGTGTCTTTCCCTACTATGGCCAGCTCCTGAAGCGCTGGTATGTCTTTAAACAAAAGTTCAGGTCGGCACGTTCCTTGAGAAAAACTGATAGAGAGAGATGAGATTTGACTGATGTAAGGTTGAATAAGCCTTCGTAGCTTGGACGAAAACGAATGTTTGTAGCACTCGAGTGCTAACGAGAGCGGACGTCCTCGGGAACGTTTGAGCCATGTGTCATAGAAGAAAGCTCGCCGCTTCCAGTCTCCGCAGTCGACTTCAATCAACAGCCCGCACCATATACTGGACGTATCCATGGCAACCACCCTCCACCGTCGGCACACCCTGGTTAGCAGCATGGGAGCCAGCTGCAATGCGGGCGACAAGTACTTGTCTTCCGGGAGACAGTGTGAAAAAATTTGGGATAAGACTTCGGTTGGCATGCGCCAGAGAGCCGTTACGAATCCCTTGTGCAAAATCAAGGACTGGACGATCTTGTGCTCCTTTTCGACGAGTTGCTGGTGAAGATCTTTGAGACCGTCCATGACTGTTTCCAAACCTGAGATGTCGCGCAAAACTTCGTCCAACTGCTGTTGACGTTCGGTGATGATGTTCCTGATGCTCGTGCCTTTGAGCTCGATGTCAGGGTGTTCAATATTGGGAGAACTGGCTCCGGAGTATGGGGATTCCAAGTCTGGCATCTGCTGATGATCATTGATGTTGTCATCGGACATCATCGGCTGCTAGACATACGATTACACGTGATTGGGCGAGCTGAAGAGATTGATTATTGTTAGGAGACATTGATTTTCACCTACTGGGTACTTACGATGTTTTGCAGCGCACGAATGATATCAGAGGTTGGTAAGTTGACTTGTGAGTTAGCTGTCTGCATGTTGGTTCACGCTTCGATGAAGTTGGACTCAAGAAGGAAGATGACCGTGACGTCACCAATGACTTGAATAACAAAGTGTCGTTCAAGAAATTCAAACTCCGCCGCTCAACATCTCGGTGTGAGTGGCAATTTGCTACATATGCTCGTCCCGCCCCAATAGATATCCTGTCGCAGTCACTGTACTGTGATGTCCCACTTCTTCATAAATCACCACGTTCCTGCGAGGAACTGACAGCCGCGCCGTTTATCTCCCCCTTATTCTGACCCAGGCGACAATAATCGTTCTTTCTTATCTCCCCCAGGGCCACTTCTCTTTTTAGATTTTGATGAGTCTCTATCTCCGCGATAACTCGATAAACGAGATACGCTTTTTCGCGGAATTCAACTTGATTAGGTCGCGGGCTTCTCCAAGAGGCCTTTATGCCAAGGTTCGAAAAGAAAATATGTCCTGTTACATGTTTTACCAAGACTGGCTACCATGCTAATTATTCTCGTGATTGTGAGTTCGCGTATATCGTCTCGCGACTTACATAGTCTGCATAGAAGACAGCTGACCCCAAAGATCATCTTCGATAGCTGCTTCAAATTCTAGAAGCGTTATTTTGCGTTTGCAAAATCATGCTTCGGTCCGATTCCACGGGAATTGCACAACAAAATTTGTTCACGAGGCTTTAATTCGACCAACAGGATCTGTATATATGGCAAAGTTTGGTTCTTGGTTTCACATGCGAAATCTCTCCATATAGTACCCATTCCTTAATCCCTGCTCGAGCCTCCCTCGCTCTCCGTACCACCATTTGTGGTACCTCCAGTCTCAAAAAGCAATCTCAACGTCACAAAACAGCTTATCTTGCCTACCTTCTGTCTTGGATTGAATGTCAGCTTCTCTCTCGTGTCCATCTTGGACCGAAAATAACAAAAGTCAAACACCGTGCGAGGTGGTCCAGGAGGTGGATAACGCGTGCTCGTATACATGTAAGCCCTTTTGATGGTTTCATTTGTCAGCGCTTAAGCTACTCTAGACGCTACCATCTCCCCTCCCCCTTCCGAGGAAGCGTTTATTCCGGGTGGCTCAAACGTGACTGCATGCACATGGTAGATTTACCAGCGTGCATACATGACTTGGTAAATAACGGCCGTGATAAACAGCTCCTGGGCCAGTTACAACTTATTTAGCGCCTGTATGCTCTGCGCTTCTTCGTCACCTTCACTAGTGAGGTAAGTCTTCCCACGTCATCAGCGATATATTTGAGCCAACATAGTGCAGTTGGGATGCATGGATAGCCAATTGTCCCACAAACCTAACGTCGACAACAACGTGAGTTTCTACTGGTATTACATGTCCCCTGATCTGATGAATCTGTCAAAGATACTTCCCTTCGTATGCGGGAGTAACGCTGTCTTCCAATACCTCGATACCTTGTTACGCGGGCTACGATCGTACGTCCAGAAATTACTGATCACTAAGCCACTCTTTCATGGGGATCATCCCACAGCTCGAAGCTGGCCGAATGGGACATTTAGCGCAGTGGCTGCATCTGATGTTGCCGCCATATGTATGTCCACTTTGGTGAACCCGTGAACGCATACTGACTTCAATAAGCCTACTCCGACTTGACGGGAGCTGCCGGTTCCTGCGCTTCATCATCAAGCTCCCATAAGGGTGCGATTGCTGGAGGAGTCGTTGGGGGAGTACTTCTGCTGCTTCTGGTCTGTGGTTGTGTCCTGTTCGTCGCACGTCGCAGACGTAGAAAGGCGAAATCCTCCCCTGAAATTACTCGGTCGACCAGCCCACACTTGGACGATAAGTCAGCCAAAGACGTGTATTCGTCTCCTTCGAGCCCGCACGATTCGTTATCTTCACCAGCATCTCCCAAGACACCTGCATTGGCGTCAGTTCCTGTTGAATCTGGGGAGAAGCTCACATGGGTAGGATTTCCAGACGCACATCCGGTCACAATATCGACTGCTGGACCAGGAATCGGCGATGCTCCGGCGGATGGTCTTTGTAGTGCCTCTGTCCTTGATTCACACAAAGCACTGCGAGCCCAGCCCGTTGGGGTAGACGTTCTGGATAGGCGCCCTGTTATAAATCGACAAGATGTACAAGTGATTGGCGTTCACGCGAGAGCAGATCACGCTGGCACGGCAATCTCTGAAGTGTACAATCCTCTGCGAGAGCAGCCTACCGCGATGGGACTTACGCAGGGACATGAAATCACGGTTCCAACTCTCGATCGAGCGATCGAAAGCGCTCCCTTCGAAGCAGACCACAGTGATATCACAATTCCTGATGCGTATCACCCATCGCAGGAACTGATCGGCGGCGTGGGACCTAGAGAGGAACTTCTGACCATAGCTCCACCATCAGACCTGGGGTTTGTCGAATTCGTCAGGTCCATTCCTGATTCGTACGGTGCACTGCAAGCACAACCCGCTTGTGTAGAATCTCTGGATGAAGCCACAAGTCGGCAAGATGTACAAGCAATTGACGCGGAAGCAGATTACGAAGGCACGGCGATCTCTGACATGTACTGTCCCCCACAAGTAGAGGGACGTGAGATCATAGTTCCAACAATCGAACGGGCGATCGAAAGCGCTCCCTTCGAAGCAGATCATGGTGATATTACAATTTGTCATGTGTATTATCCATTGCGGGAGCTGACTGGCGGAGTAGGACCTAGAGAGGCGTTTCTGGCCATGGCTCCACCGTTGGAGCTGGAGGATGTCGAAGGAGAGTATTCCAGTGATGGCGGGGAACTGGTTTTCGTGAGTATTCATCAATATTTCTCAGGCTCTTGGAAAACATCATCCATCACCCCCAGATTAGTGAAGTTGACACCGAGGCTGCCCAACCCGAGGTCGAAGAAGTCGGAAATCTCCTAGCGCAGCTTTACGTTGAACACAGCCCGTCCACTAACGTCGTTCATGATCATTCCGTGGATCTCCAAACGGTATCTCAAGCAGAGGCAGAGGCCGTACAGACTCTCCTAGGTTCACACACACATTACAGCGTGATGACGCCCATCGGCTCTGGAGTCCCGGGATCGTCTCTCCCATTTGTAGAGGCCAGGAAAGCGCCTGTATCTGAGGACCTGGTAGGCTTTTGTTGGTTGCTGAAAAAGAATGCGTGGTCATCGGGCGTTGTTCAATTTCATAGGTCAAGCGCGTGGTGTACACGTATCTGATGGATCCTGCAACAAAGCAGGATGTACCTCCTTCGCATACGCATGGCTTGAAGCTGTGAGTGATGCTTCGTCGAATTTCTCATGGTTGAAGCCTACTTATGGCTTTTGTACAGCGACTTGTTGTTCATCCTCGATCTCACTGGCAGCCAACAACCCTACATAGACTCGGTCAAATCATCCATCAACGCAATCTGCGCGGAAATACTGGGATCAGATCATCTGAATTCAGCTCGGCCAGGCGATCTTCGCGTCGCATTTATTGGGTTCCGCGATCATTTTCCCCAGGAAGATTCATTCGTTACCCGCCAATGGGACTTTGTGTCGGATATCACTCGAATTCACGCAAACTTGAGAAGTCTTCCTGGCGCTGATGGTGGTGGAGATGGCCCAGAAGCTGCAACAGCAGCTCTAGCTCGAGCTTTAACGATGGGGTGGAGAAATGACTGCAACAGGGTCGCTGTGTTAGTCTCGGATGCTCCGCCCCACGGTATTGGATCTCAGGGTGATTACTGGCCCAATGGTGTACCGGGTGGTGAGAACTCATCACTATCCGTCGCAAACTCCGGAGTTTTGAATGCATGTACACATTCCAGTTCCGGACCCTCTTGATCTGGCGAGAGAAATGCTCAAGAAGAAGATCACTTTAGTGCGTGTTTCTCTTTCCAACGCATTCTGTCTGTCGACCTGCAGATTTTAGCACTTCGTCGCTTGCGAACCAAGCTTGAGTCGCTTTCATGTAAGA
>QFEX01002659.1:2196-18638 GCA_003316505.1 Suillus alpinus
ATCACGCGCTGTGCGGAAACATTGAGTCCTGCTAGTGCCAAACACTTCATTGGAGCTAAATCGGCGGACTATAAGCTGCCTTGGGATGAGTTCTCTCCTGAGGGCCCGAAGCGTGATGCAGACTGGGAGCTCTTAAAGAAGGGGTACAATACCGCTTACGAATGGTACCAGAAGAGTAATGGAACGAGAGAAAGTTGTCTGCAAAACATTCCATTACGGATGGTGTTAACGTCCAACTTGGTGCATGTGTGCGTGACCAGCTAGTTATAACGTGTTAATGGTTTGCATAGACTCCAAATCTACTGAAACATCAATAAATATACCATGAAACCCAAATGAAACCCCAAGAAAATTGCACCCGGCAGCATTTCCCCTGTTACACAGTACTGCTAGTTGACACATGTACGCGCTCCTGGAAAGCAATCGAAGTCATGTGGGTTCCTGCGTCGGAGTTGGCCACGAGCTTGGCGTGATATTCTCGAACGCTGAGGATGAGGCGTGGTCCTAGCACAAACATCTGCATGACCGAGGAGATTTCAGTCACACCCTGATATATCCCACTTCCCACGGAATATGAATTCTGGAAATGATGAGTGGTCACATGCAGATGTCAGTGACAAATCGGCGCACCGTTATGACTGGGGAGAGAGTACCAAGCTGGAGGCAAGAAACAATAGTAAAACTAGTACATTAAGTACTTCAGGGGGGAAAGATGACCACGTTCGCATTACAAGCTCACCTTGCAAAGTAAAGCACGTGAGATTGAATCAACACTGTGAACATGTCCCCGATGGTTGATCCTGTTGATGGTCCGAGTCGTCGCAAGTCAAGGAAGTGTTTTACAGCAATCCAGAGTGAAAGAGACAGTGCGAGGACTTCCCATACAGTGTTGAGCATCCAAATCATTGCGAAAAGAAGTGCGGAATTTCCCTCATAGTCATTACCGCACACATGATAGGTGTCAGAGAGTATCAGCTCGACTGGTACTCATCCAATGAGTCTTGTTCTTCAATCCAATAAGTAAAGCTTACCCGCTGAAACATTTCTGAGTGCCATTACAGTGATGACTATGCAGGCAATGTTGACGACCAGGAAGATTACAATGAGAAAGGTAAGCATCCTTCTGGATCCATGATACATGGCATGTAACCGAGCAATCATGATGACTTTCAGGCTGTTTCAGCTCGGTCGGTATCACTGAGGTGCAGCTAGGTAGCTCACCGCCCAGCATGGCAGTCGCGCCCACGGCTGCCCAATTCATAGCGTAGATCATGATATTGCCTGAAACATCCAATTAGTGATCGCCTTCGTAGGATCAAACACTCCAAACAAACTTACACCTGTTGTAGTCGTCACGTTGAGCCAAGTGGAATTAACACACTCCTTGAGGATCTCACTCACCCCTACATAGGAGTGCAGTTAATTCGATGGGAATGGGAGGCATGGGTACAAAATACTCACTGCATCTGACACTGAGACTGACGGAGTATCTGTATGCAGACGGTCAGAAGAAACAAACCCAGTGTATATGAGACATGCTCAGAATCATCATACTGATTGCGTGAGATGGCTTATTAGCACAACATCACTTTGTCAGCCTGCACACTTACGCAACAAACAGTGTTCCAATGTAGCGTATCTAGGATATTTTGGAGTCAACACAACTTGTCAAACACGTTTATAACATCAGATACACACACTGAGGTATAGGACAGTCATCAGGGACCAGCGCTGCCTCTGTCCTGAATTAGCTGCTGTTCTTCAGATATGGGACTCTGCTGCTCACCCAGATCAATTCGATCTATAACATCACTCTTAGCGAGGTGGTTGCTCCAGTAAGAACATCAACTTACCTCTTGTCCGAGTGTCAGTACTGGAAATATCATACGGATATCAGCGGTTTTTCAAACACTTGTTATATCAACTCACCACAATCGTATATCATTGCAACAGAGCAGGAAACTGCAAAACCACGGTTTGTGTTAGATCGAGATATCACCGACATCATCTGACTGGACCCCACGAACCTACAAAATAGCTGTAAAACCGAAACGAATAGATTGCTGGCCACCAGCTAGGATCATTTAAAGCTATGGTCATATTTGAGGGACGTATATGAGCGAGTGGCGAACTTGGTGGATGTATAACGACGGTGTTCGTGCTAGATATACCACCCCCAACCCCTGTATCACCAAAATAGGCATGATGGGGATGGATATTCGATGCTGTCTCAAGGTCCTTGATTGGTTGATGTCAGGGTTGTGGCATGAAATCAAGTAGAAGGTCCAAGTCCTAAATTGAACCAAATGCAGATTTTGGGTTCTGGACACGCAAAGCAGTGTCACGTACGTGGAATATTGTCAGGAACATGCTTCCAGCTCTATTCTCTAGATATTCTTGCCACACTTGCATCGATTCAGGTGCTGCATCATGTAGTCATTGACTTAGCATGAGCCAAAATGTGTTATTATCATCGATGAAGCCAGCCGTTTCGCAGCGTATCTTCACTCTCTTGACCTCGTTGGTCCGCGCCTGGGAGAGTAGCAGCTCTTCCACAAGGTCCCATTCCGTCGGTGTGTCACCGGAACACTCGGGCGTGAAAAATAGAATAGGTCAAAACGGAGTAAACAGATATCTGACCTACCCCAGGCGGCCTTGCGAACAGCCCTCTCTGGTGCCTCACAATGCACATCAATGCCTTCAGCATCTGAAACATGACCTGGTCCATATGCACAAGACTATTATGAGCGTATGAGAAAGATGTGGCAAAAAATTCCCTGCGAGAGTTCGATCACACCGGGCAATACCAGGTGCAGGAGACAAAGGCTGCGCAGCGGTTTGATGGTCCGACCGTCGTAAGGAGAGTCAAAGGCCAATGAAGCGCATATCATTACAGCCCGCGCTGTTCGCAGCATTCTTCATCTAGAACAGAGGTCTGAGAATCAGAAACAAGCGCATGGCCGTCAGTAATACATCACAATTTGTCTTCAAAGTTGCTCACTGGAGTTGCGGATCGAGAACGTGAAGTCCCTGCATGGTGTTTCCTTCTGCTTATCACGCCCTCTGGGCGAGCTTCGTCATTGGACAAATTGATTTCACTGATTAGTTTTCTCAAAGTCGTCAGTAGTGCCTTACTCGCCTGCACCGTCGATGTCATCGGCAGGCATGGTGGAACTTAGCTGCTATGAACAACTTATGAATTATGCATGTATGATAGCCGACAAGTATCTGTGACCTGTTGGGAAGCCACTGCAACGTTGAATTTGAGGTGTGTGCCATGGGTCTCCGAGGCGCTGGGTTTGCAATGGGACCATCAATGATTGTACGATTGATACATTTTCAGGACTGTGCGGATGGAAGTAAGAACTAAGCTTTTCGCAGGGTGAGTAAAATGTAGCTTATTATAGTAATAGTCGTGACTTACCAGTGTCTAGCCTCCCTACTACTACTACTACCACCACCTTCTAGTCTCCCTTAGCCAGATTAATTGAAGGAAGATTCACCCTCCGCTTCCAGAGGCATGAAGATTACATTGCCTTGCTCAGCCTTTCAGGTGCCCTGGAGCCTAGAGAAAACTGTATATTCGAACAGTTGATGTTCCCTGGACCTCAGCGCAGTACTTGAAACCATCGTCCTAGTAATATTGGCTTCTCAAGTTGAGCGCGCTACCAGCCAGGAATAAGTCGAAATTGATTCATGGAAGTACCAAGTGTGAACGTTTGAACGCCCGGTAATATCCGATCGAGTGCACGCTTTAGCAATATTTGGCTGCCCGATCGGCGAGTTAATATTAGGATTTTCAGGGCTTGTGGCATGAAGCTCATACCGATCTGAGTCTCTGGCACGTACAATGTAGCTCATGATTCAGTGTTAACTGTAGTAGTGACTAGCCTGCTACCACCACCTCTAGTTCGTCACCTGGTCCGAAATTCGCAAAAGTATCGTTCGCAGAATTCTATTAATGCTGTCACAAATGAGCAAATTCAAGTGATGGCTACCATCGATGCTACAGCTTCATACAACACGAGGAAACATCTTTCAAGTCAAGGGGTCCAAAGAGCGAATCAAACCGCAACATCCCCAAAACATCCCTCAAGACCGCTGTGAAGATTTACGGAACGTGCGTGGCTTCTGGATAAGATGCACTGAGCAGTGAGTAGAAAAGTAAAGACCATGGGATTCTGGCATGCATACATACATCAGTCAGAGTCGCGCTGTTGTAGCGCTCCACCCATGCGGCTGCAAATTGTGCGCCGGGTTCGTATTAGGGCCCTTGCAATGATCTGTTGACGACTGTCAGAGTGGAGCATGCGAACGAAATACTGAAATACATACATACCCGTTGACTTCGATCAGAGTCGCCCTAGGGTCAACAGTGAATCCCTTGAAAATTTATGTAACGCTGCAAGTAATAATCTGCTGGCTCATATGCGTGAGTAGCGGGTCTGTGCTCATAAGGAGAGCGACAGTGATTCGAACAAATGTTTGATAACGCATCAAACCTACTAACTACCAGGTTTCCACAGCATCATCATCCATCTGGACGGACGAACGGAGAGCGATGGGACTAGAAAGTAAAAGTAGTGTGTCCGAGCTCAGACAGCTGATAACAGATTAATTCCACGATAAATTGGGGAAAGCTCTACTATCATTTGTCGCGCAAAGAAAGAAAAAGAGAGAGTAACGGTAAAGAAGCCCAGAGGGTCGATACCATATCAGTCCTGCTGCATATCGTGCAGGGTCGACGCGATATCATCCGTCCGGGCAAGACAACTGTTAATGGAGTGTGGGGAATGGAGAGCGGAGAATGATTATGTCGATCAAATCGAACATTCGAAGAATATTTTCATTCACCGGTGCCATTAATTGGAATAGTGCGTCTGAACTCAGACAGCTGATATCCCCAATTATTTGACAATTGCAACACATCTATTGGATATCATCTGTCTGAGCACGACAAAGGAAGAAGGAGAAGTGGCAGTGGCAGTGATGAGTGGAAGCCCAGATGACTGATGACGCAATGGCCGTGCTTCACAAAGCAGACAATCTGGACCATTAGCCATCTGGACCGGGACTCGAGCGAATAGAGTACGAGGGTGGAAACTGTGTGAGAGAGGGGAAAACGGATGGAGTGTGAGGGGAGCAAGGAGAGAAAGAGAAGTAGCAGTGATTTGTAACTCGTGTGGCTGATCGTACATCGGTAACTCGATGTTCAATATTCCATCTGGGCTGCCCATACTAGATGGACTGCGAGGGGAAAATATGTTGGTCGCAGAGTTAGAGCATATCTTAGACGAAAATTTACAGAAATTCTTACGTTGAATGTTGATATACATGGCTTGATCGATCAATGGGCTGTGCTGATTGTCCTCGGGTGGGGTCGGGGGTAAGGTCTAGATGCAGATCAATGATTGAGCGAGTCTCGAAGACAAGGGGTGAGGAGGAACGGTCAGGACTCGGGAACATGCGTACGACAAATACGAATGGCGGTACTATAGAGCAGACAGCGGTACACATTTATCGTCTCACATAACCTCGCGGGAGGGATTCGCTTTCAATCCCCACCAAAGGGCAGGGAGTGGACGTACGTGGTATCTGAGTCTGATGACGATGGCGATAGGAAGGAGTAGGAAGGAGATAATGTGAGAGGAGGATTGAGGACCGAGAGTTGTAAGTAAGTACTTATGAGATGTTTCATGAAGGTCTAACTGCGTTATGCTTGAGGGTGGCAGTCGGATACAAGCGCATGAGCGGCGCCCGCAGGTGGTGTCGTCGACATCCAGTTCCCAGAATATGACGGCGACTCAGAGTAGTGGAGCAGGGTCAAGGTGCAAATCTTGATAGGCGCAGGTGACCAGGGTTAGAGATCTAGCGGCGACGGATTTAGAAATGAATAGAAGGTAGAGGTGGGATGAATTGGAAGATGTGAACATTGACGGGTAGAATTATGGAGGGGCACCAGTGAGGAAAAGAGCTTGTGGAGCGGGTGAACGGAGGGAGAATGAATGGAGAGCGATGGCTGTATCGATGGCGGGAAGTTGTCTTTCATGGAGGAATGACCGGTTGAATAAGAAGCAAGCTAGTGTTCGAATTTGGAGTATCTTCGTAGCGTACAAAGTCCAATTCAGGGCAGCTACATGCAGTGAATGTCAAGGACGAGGAAGACTTGGATGGCACAACAGTACATAGGCTACGCATATGGTACCGGTGCTTCGCTTAAACAAATAGGAAGCGTGTCAAAGATGATGCTAATCGAAGGATCCAGTAACTGACCTTCATGAGAATCATCAACATCAGACGACGACGCATCAGGAAATCGACCCTTAAGCTTGATATGACCGGATTGTGACACAGCCAGAGGGCATAACGATTGCGTGACTCGCAATAAACTAATCAGTCACATTTATCGGGAATCAGATTCCCAATTTTGATTCTCGACGACGCAACACAATGCTCTAGGGCAGACCAAATAGATGGAAGATAGTCATTCCTTCTATATGCAACTCTCAGAGTTTCAGCGGCTTGGCACCTATCATAGTGCCTGTCCTAGAGCAGTGCGTTCATAGCCTATCTGGTTGTCATAGTAGCTTTGAGCTCGAACATAGGTATGTAGCACATTGTCAATATTTTAGTGTTAAGCTTGCAAGATGTTAACGGATCCGGACGTCGACGGAAGGTTGGTTTGAAATTTCAGCACTCGGAAATTACCGGTTCCCACCAGTGAGCGTTGAATATGCGTGTACGACTCGGAAGTGGACTCGGAGTTGTTCAGACTACGTATACGGTGTGGTCTCGCTCACACTAGTACTGCCTCAAAGGATAGAAGCTCACTCAGGCTGAAACACAATGGCCATCGACATGACAATAGTTATCGACTCGGACATGAGGCTAGCCTGCACAATCAGAAACCGGGCTTCCTGTGTGTTATAGCCTGCTTGTTTTCTCCCATGGATGTCAGATTTCTCTTTCGACTTACGGATGGCGTCGTATGTTTTGGCAACAATCACGGACCATGAAACTACGCTGTTCATCGTGTTGATGCTTTGATGTAATACCCGAGTCGATATCAGTAGCCCAACCGTATATGCAGATCCACGCTCCAAAAATAGTTTGATCCGGTCAAGGACTCGTACTTTTTGGCTTGATTTTGCACCGCAATACGAAATACAAAGAACGACTATCGTCATTCTATCAAGGTCTGACTACAGGAGACTACCGCAATACAGCGCAATACTTACTGCCATCAATCAAGGATTAACGTTCAGGCCCGGGAACCAATATCCATCCCGATCATCATATTTGGCGATACAAACACTGAACGGTGGTATATCTAACACGAACACCATTATTATATATCCACCAAGTTCTTCACTCCCTTACATCCACCCCTCAAATATGACCGTAGTCTCAAATGATCCCAGTTATTGGCCGATAATCAGTTCGTCTCTTATTGTCAGCTATTGGTCACGTTCGTCTCATCAATTGGTGATGTCTCGATCTAACATTGACTCGTGGTTTCGTAGTTGCCGCCGCCGCCGCCGTGGTGTACGATTGGGGTGAGCAGGACAGTATTTAAAACCGCTCACATTCTCATAGTATTCCCAGTACTTGTACTCGGACAAGAGGTAGGTCAATCCTATTGCTGGAGCGGCCAATTTGCTAAGAATCGCATTATAGATTGAACTGATCTGGGTGAGTGACATGATCCTATATCAGAAGACAACTAGCCTGAGGAGAATACAATGAATTTGGGGCAGAGGCAACACTGGTCCCTCATGACTGTGCTGTATCTCGTTGTTCGTACCTCATGTTATAATATAGCGTGGTTGTGCTGACTCCATGTTTTAGATACGCTATATTGGAATGCCGTATTCTGTGTATGTTTCAAAGTCAACAATTTGGTGCTGTGCTAATAGCCCATCTAATCAGTATTAGCGTTCTGTGTACGTCTCATATGCACTGTGTTCGATTTTCCTTACCAGCTGCACCCAGTTAATACGCCATTCGTCTCGGTGACATATCCAGTAAGTATTCCGCACCGATACTTGCCATTCCCGTCCCACTAACGTATTCATATGTAGGAGTGAGTGAAATTTTGAACATTGAACTTGGCTCAACATAATGACTATAACAGGTGTGAGTCGAAGTGTTTCATCCTACGAGGGCAATCACTAATTGGGTATTTCAGGCAAGATTATGAAATACATAATAAATGGGACAAATTCAGTCGTAGCTGACATGCTGGGCGGTGAGCTACCCAGCTGAAATACGTCAGTGATATTGACTCGACTGTAACATCATGCAAGTCGTCACAATTGCTCGATTATATGCCATGTATCAGGGATCTAGAAAGATGCTTATCTTTCTCATTGTAATCTTCCTGGCTGCCAACATCGCCTGCGGAGTAATCATGACAATATCACTCAAGTATATTGTGGGAGGTAAGCTTTACTGATTGGCTTGAAGACCAAAGCTCATTGGACGAACACCAGAGGAGCTGATACTCTCCGGTATCCATATATGCAATGATGAATATGAGGAGGGTCTTCAGCTTATGGCCTCAATGGCGTGGATGATAAACACTGTTTGGGAGATCCTCGCACTGTGTCTTTCAGTCTGGGTTGGTGTAAAACACTTTCGTGACCTGCGGCGATTCGGACCACCGACAGGATCGACCATCGGGGACTGTTTCACAGTCTTGATGAAATCCCACGTGCTGTATTTTGCAAGGTGAGCTCGTAATATGAATGTGGTCATCTCTTTCTGCTGAAGTTCATGCTAGCTTTGCTGGTGTTTCTTGCTTAATGCTCTGGAATTTCTCTCTGAATATTCTGGTGTGCCAATCTGTCACTGACATCTACATGTAACCACTGCTTATCATTTCTGTAGGCGTCAAATTCTATGGGAGCTCTGACATTTGGTGGTGCTCTTCGAATTTTATCGGCAGTGCAGATGTTTGTGCTCGGACCACGCCTCATCCTTAGCGTTCGAGGATATCACGCTAAGCTTGTGGCCGACGCAGGAGCCGGTATGGGTTCGATCGCCTTCCAGGAGCTTGTACATGTATCAACGAGCAGTACTGTATAGCACGGGAAATGCTTGTGGGGTGATTTGCAGGGAGCAGGAATTTGTTGCAGGATCGTAGTATTTATTTATTTGGTATTTCGAAGTATATTTGAAAGGAGGTCTGAGCAAACCCATTTCACGTTGTATCACTATTGGAACTAAGTACCTGAAATACCCACCTTGAACGTTGATATGCATGGCTTGATCGATAGATGGGCCGATCAGATCCGTCCTTATACCCGTGGTAAGTGTAGATGCAGATTGAGCGAACACGTGTATCTGGAGGAACGGGAACGTGTGAACGGTAAACGCGAAGAGTATTGAAAAGAGACTTGCGGCTGGATTATGTCTATATATCACGAACGCGCATGACAAGGAGATAAAGTTTCCCGACTCCCGAGTGCATCAGCAAAATCTCACATTTCCTTTTCGGTCTTGTTTGTATTATTCGTAACTCGCCTTTAATCAGACTCAATCCTTGTCGAGCAGAGCCCTTGCAACAATGCTTGTGGTAGCGGATGCGAGACACCCTCAGCACCAAAGCTCGAGGGTGTCCACAAATATATATACATTGAGCAAGACCCAGACCCTCAGCGATGAAACACTCGAGGTGTCCGGGGAAGAGAGTCTACATTCTGAGTAGATAATGCTGAAGGGCTAAAGGAGAAGAAAGACATAGAAAGACGCGATGAAGTGTGTCATAATGGGATAGACAATAAAATGAAAATGAAGTGCAAACTTGCATGTCAAGATGAAGACGTTTCGGAGTTGTCATTGTGACCAGGGTTAGAGATCTAGCGGCGACGGATGGCAATCGTGTTTAGAAATGAATAGAAGGTTGAGGTGGGATGAATTCAAAGATGTGAACATTGACGGGTAGCGTTATGGAGGGGCACCAGTGAGAAGAAAAGAGCTTGTGGAGCGGGTGAACGGAGGGAGAATGAATGGAGAGCGAAGACTATCGATGGCGGGAAGTTGTCTTTTTGTGTTGAATAAGAAGCAGGCACAATAGTATATAGGCTATGCTACCGGTGTGCTTCGATTAGACAAATAGGAAGAATGATGCTCGTCGAAGAATACCCAGTAACTGACCTTCATGGGAACCATCGACATCGGACGACGACACAGCCGGAGTGAAAGAACGTTAGCAATGATTGCGTGACTCCCAATGAACTATGTCGAGAGGATCAGCCACATTTATCGGGAATCAGATCCCCAATTTTGATTCTCGACGACGCAACGCTCTATAGGCAGACCAAATAGATGGAAGATAGCCATTTCTTCTATATGCAACTCTCAGAGTTTCAGCGGCTTGGCACCTATCTAGTGCCTGTTGGTCGACCTTCGCGTCTAGTTCGGCTTCTCGTCTTCCTTGATCGACGCGAGTGGAGCGACAAGATAGAGTAGCACGAGTGTGGGTTCCGGAACAGCCTTTCGGGTAGTAGCCTAGTGCAGGGTGTTCATAGCCTGTCTGGTTGTCCTAGTAGCTTTGAGCTTTGAGCTCGAATATAGGTAGCACATTGTAAGCTTGATTTTCACGTACGGATCCGGACGAAGGTTGGTTTGAAATTTCTGCACTCGGAAATTACCGGTTCCTACCAGTGAACGTTAACGTTGAATTCGCGTGCACGACTCGGTCACTCGGAGGTGGACTCAGAGTCACATCAGACTACGGTGTGATCTCACTCACATCAGTGCTGCCCCAAAGGATATAAGATCACCCACGCTGAAACACAATACATGACAATGGTTATCGACTCGGACACAAAGCTAGCCTATACAATCAGAAACCAGGCTTCCTGTGCGTTACAGGCTTATTTTCTCCCATGGATGTGCGATTTCTCTTTCGACCTACGGATCCGTGGCGTCGTATATTTTGGCAACAATCACGGACCATGAAAAATGCGCTGTTCATCGTGTTGATGCTTTGATGCAATACCCGAGTCGATATCAGTGGCCCAACATATGCAGATCCATGCTCCAAAAAATATTTTGATCCGGCCAAGGACTTGTATTTTTTGCTTGATGTCGCACTGCAATACAGCGCAATGCTTACTTCAAACAAGCAAGGGTCAGACCAAGTTCAGGCCCAGGAACCAATATCCATCCCGATCATGTTTGGCGATACAAGCGCTAAACAGTGGTATATCTAATACGAACATCATTGTTATACATCTACCAAGATCGCCACTTCCTTACACCCATCACTCGAATATGACCGTAGTCTCAGATGATCCTAGTTTGTTGCCGATAATTAATTCGTCTATTTTTGTCAGCTATTGGATAGGTTCGTTGTATCAGTTGGTGGTGTCTCGATCTAACATTTACTTGCGGTTTCGTAGTTGCCGCCGCCGCCGTGGTGGTATACGATTGGGGTGAGTAGGACAGTGTTCGACAAGCGCTCATATTCTTATAGTATTTCCAGTACTAGCACTTGGACAAGAGGTAGGTTGATCCTATTGCCAGAGCAGCCAACTCGCTAAGAATCATGTTATAGATTGAACTGATCTGGGTGAGTGACAGAGTCCCATATCAGAACAAAATTAGGCTGAGGGGAATTCAATGAATTCGGGGCAGAGGCAACGCTGGTCCCTTATGACTGTGCTGTATCTCGTCGTTCGTACCTCATGTTATAATATAACGTGGTTGTGCTGACTCCAAAATGTTCTAGATACGCTATACTGGAATACCATATATTATGTACGTTCGCAAGGCCAATACATTGGTGCTGTGCTGATAGCCTATTTCTCACAATAAGTGCCAAAGTTCTGCGTATGTTCATATGCACCGTATTCAATTCTTCTGACTGGCGGCATATAGAAAATATGCCATTCGTCTCGGTGACAGATGCAGTGAGTATTCAGCGCCAATGCTTGCCATTCACGTCCCATTAATATATTCATATGTAGGGGTGAGTGAGATTCTGAACATTGAACTTGGTTCAACATAATGACTACAACAGGTGTGAGTTGAAGTGTTTGATCCTGCGAGGGTGATCACTAATCGGACATTCAGGCAATATTATGAACTATGCACTGAATTGGACAAATGCAGTCGTAGCTGACATGCTGGGCGGTGAGCTATCCGGCTGAAATACGTCGGTTATATTAACTCAACTGAAACATTATACAAGTCGTCACGATTGCGCGATTATATGCCATGTATCAGGGATCTAGAAAGATGCTTATCTTTCTCATTGTAATATTCCTGGCTGCTAACATCGCCTGTGCAGTAATCACGACAGTAGGACTCAAGTATATTGTGGGGGGTAAGCTTTACTGATTGGCTTGAAGAAGAAAAAAGCTCATCAAACGAATACCAGAGGAGCTGATACTCTCTGGCGTCCATATGTGCACTGATGAATATGAGAGGGGTCTTCAGCTTCTGGGCTCGATGGTGTGGATGATAAACACTGTTTGGGAGGTCCTCGCATTGTGTCTTTCAGTCTGGGTTGGTGTAAAACACTTCCGTGACCTACGACGACTCGGACCATCGACAGGATCGACCATCGGGGACTGTTTCAGAGCATTGATAAAATCTCACGTGCTGTATTTTGCAAGGTGACTTTGTAATGTGATTGCGGCCATCTCTTTCTGCTGAAGTTCCGGACGTGCTAGCTTCGTGGGTGTTTCTTGCTTTACCCTCTGTATTCTCTCTCCAAATCTCTGGGTGCGCCACTCTGTCACGATCATCTGCATGTAACTGCTCATCATTCCTGTAGGACCCGAATTCTATGGGAGCTCAGATATTTGCTGGTGCTCTTCAAATTTTATTGGTGGTGCAGATGTTTGTGCTCGGACCACGCCTCATCCTTGGCGTTCGAGAATACCACGCTAAGCTCGTGACCAACTCTCGCGCAGGAACCGGCATGGGTTCGATTGCCTTACAGGAGCGTGTACATGTATTAACTAGCAGTACTGTATAGCACGGGAAATGCTTGCCGGGTGATCTGCAGGGAGCAGGAGTTTGTTGCAGGATTCGTTGCAGTATTTATTTATCTGGTATTTCAAAGTATATTTGAAAGGAGGTCTGGCCAAACCCATTTCACGTTGTATCACTACTGGAACTAAGTACCTAAAATCGCGAGTGGAGCGACAAGAGAGAGTGGCACGGGTGTGGGTTCCGGAACGGCCTTTCGGGTAGTAGCCTAGTGCAGGACGTTCATAGCCTGTCTGTCATAGTAATTTTGAGCTCGAACATAGGTAGCACATTGTCAATATTTTAGCATTACATATTGTAAGCTTGATGTTAAGAGATCCGGATGTCGAGTCGTCGACGGAAGGTTGGTTTGAAATTTCAGCACTCGGAAATTACCGGTTCCTACTACTAGTTGAGCGTTGGATACACGTGTACGACTCAGAGGTGGACTCGGAGTCATCAGACTACGATGTGATCTCGCTCACTAGTAGTACTGCCTCAAAGGATACAAGATCACACAGGCTGAAACACAATGGCCATCGACATGACAATGGTTATCGACTCGGACACGAGGCTAGCCTGTACATATAATCAGGCTTCCTGTGTGTTACCTGCGGATGGCGTCGTATATTTTAGAACAATCACGGACCATAAAATGCGCTGTTCATTGTGCCAATGCTTTGATGCAATATCCGAGTCGATATCAGTAGCCCAACATATACAGATCCACGCTCCAAAAATATTTTGATCCGGTCAAGGACTTGTACCTTTTGCTTGATTTCGCACCGCAGTAATACAGCGCAATACTTCAGGCCCAGGAACCAATATCCATCATTATGTCGATACAAGCGCTTAACGGTGGTATTTCTAGCACGGACATCATATTCATACATCCACAAAGTTCGCCACTCCCGTACACCCACTACTCAAATATGACCGTAGTCTTAAATAATCCCAGTTATTGGCCGATAATCAATTCGTCTCTTATTGTCAGCTATTGGTCACGTTCGTCTCATCAATTGGTGATGTCTCGATCTAACATTAATTTGTGGTTCCGTAGTTGCCGCCGCCGCCGCCGCGGTATACGATTGGGGTGAGCAGGACAGTATTAAAAAACCGCTCATATTCTCATAGTATTTCCAGTACTAGTACTCGAACAAGAGGTAGGTCGAACCTATTGCCGAAGCAGCCAACTTTCTAAGAATGGTGTTATAGATTGAACTGATCTGGGTGAGTGACATAATCCTATCAGAAGAAAATCAGCCTGAGGAGAATATAATGAATGCGGGGCAGAGGCAACGCTGGTCCCTCATGACTGTGTTGTATCTCGTTGTTCGTACCTCATGTCATAATATAGCGTGGTTGTGCTGACTCCAAAATGTTTTAGATACGCTTGATTGGAATACCATATATTATGTGCGTTCGCCAGGCCAACAAATTGGTGTTGTGCTAATAGCCCATCTAATCAGTACCAACGTTCTGCGTATGTCTCATATGCACTGTGTTCGATTCTTCTGACTAGCGGCACACAGAAAGTATGCCATTCGTCTCGGTGACAGATGCAGTGAGTATTCAGAACCCATGCTTGCCATTCACGTCCCATTAATACACTGTAGGGGTGAGTGAAATTCTGAACATTGAACTTGGCTCAACATAATGACCATAACAGGTGTGAGTCGGAGTGTTTTATCCTACGAGGGCGATCACTAATCGGGTATTTCAGGTAATATTATGAACTACGCAATAAATTGGACAAATGTGGTCGTAGTTGACATGCTGGGCGGTGAGTTACCCAGCTGAAACACATTGGTTATATTAGCTCGACTGAAACATCATGCAAGTCGTCACGATTGCTCGATTATATGCCATGTATCAGAGATCGAGAAAGATGCTCATCTTTCTCATTGTAATCTTCCTGGCTACCAATATCGCCTGCGGAGTAATCGCGACAATGGTACTCAGGTATACTATAGCGGGTAAGATTTACTGATTGGCTTGAAGACTAAAGCTCATTGGACGAACACCAGAGGAGTTGATACTCTCTGGCGTCCATTTGTGCAATTACGAATATGAGGGGGGTCTTCAGCTTCTGGCCTCAATGGTTTGGATGATAAACACTGTTTGGGAGGTCCTCGCACTGTGTCTTTCAATCTGGATTGTTGTAAAACACTTCCGTGACCTGCGGCGACTCGGACCATCGACAGGATCGACCATCGGGGACTGTTTCACAGTCTTGATAAAATCCCACGTGCTGTATTTTGCAAGGTGAGCTTGTGATATGAATGTGGTCATCTCTTTCTGCTGAAGTTCCGGACATGCTAGCTTTGCTGGTGTTTCTTGCTTGATGCTCTGGAATCTCTCTCTGAATATTCTGGTGCGCCAATCTGTCACGACCATCTGTATGTACCCACTGCTTATCATTTCTGTAGGACTCAAATTATTTTGGAGCTGAGACATTTGTTGGTGCTCTTCACATTTTATTAGTGGTGCAGATGTTTGTGCTGGGACCACGCCTCATCCTTAGCGTTCGAGAATATCACGCTAAGATCGTGGCCGACGCCGACGCAGGAACTCACATGGGTTCGATTCCCTTCCAGGAGTATGTACATGTATGAACTAGCGGTACTGTGTAGCATGGGAAATGCTTGCCGGGTGATCTGCACGGAGCAGGAATTTGTTGCAGGATTCGTCGTAGCATTTATTTACACAAGTTGTTTGGTGTTTCGAAATATATTTGAAAGGAGGTCTGGGCAAGTCCATTTCACGTTGTACCACTACTGGAACTAAGTACCTAAAATACCCACCTTGGACGTTCATATGCATGACTTGATCGATAGATTGGCGGATCAGATCGTCCTTGGGTCGTGGTAAGTCTAGATGCAGATTGAGCGAACACGTGTATCTGGAGGAACGGGAACGTGTAAATGGTAAACGCAAAGAGTGTTAAAAAGAGACTTGCGACTGGAGTATGTCTCTATCACGAACGCGCATGATAAGGAGATAAAATTTCCCGAGTGAGGAATAGCGAAAGAGAATCAGGGCTTCAATTCAGAAGGTGCCGAGCGCACCTGACAAAGTATAAGTAAGGCGCCGACTAGGATATTCTGAGACCCTGGCATATGTACTTTGATCAGAATCGCGCTGGGGAGTAGTCTTCCGCACACGCGACTGCACATCGCAACGACCTGCTGATGTCCATCCTGCTAAACACGACCGTGGTAAAGCACAGAACGAGATACTGACATACACACATGTACCATGGATATCGATCAGAGTCACCCTGCTAGAACCAGCAGATAATCACGCGAAGCGATATGTGTCATATTGCTTCACGCCTTTATCTGCTGGCCCATATACGTGAGTAGTGTGTCTGTGCTCAGATAGTTGGTAGCCCAGTGATTCCGTACCTACGGATCCACTAGTTATCATCTATCCGAACACGAAGAAACATAAGGAGA